>JBBPFJ010000230.1:147905-233434 GCA_037975025.1 Excoecaria agallocha
CCTATCAAGCGTTGTAATCTTTCCATTCAATATTTGCACATCCCTAACCAATCTTGGTGACTCCATTTTTACAATGGCTCCAATTTTTGTTGGGTTAGCTGCAATTCCTCTTTTTGAGATCATAAAACCAAGGAACTTACCAAACCAGACTCCAAATGCACATTTCTCTGGATTTAGTTTGAGGCCAAACTTTTAAGGGTAGAAAATGTCTCCTCAAGTTCTTTAGGTAGGTCACCCGAAGTCCTGCTCTTGACTATCATGTCATCTACATACACCTTCATATTTTGACCTATTTGTCTAGTGAATAGCTTGTTCATCAATCTTTGGTATATGGCTCATACGTTCTTCAATTCGATGGGCATCACAGTGTAGTAGTATGTTGCCCTATGGGTGATGAATGTTGTTTTTTCCTCATTTTTTGGATTAATTAGAATTTGATGATAGCCTATCGAAGCATCCAGGAAAGCATACTCATTGAATCCAGCCGTTAATTCCACCAACAGGTTATGCTCAACAGTGGATAACTGTCCTTGGGGCATACCTTTGTTCAGATCCGTGAAGTCTACACACATTTTCCACTTTCTATTAGCTTTCTTTACTAGAACCACATTGGATAGCTAGTTCGAGTATAATACTTCTCTGATTAATTAACCCATTCTTTAGTAAAGTGTTAGTCTCTTCATTTTATTGCTATCTGTCTCTCTAGCATATGATTGTGCTTCTTCTGCTTGACTGGCTTGCAACCTGGCTATATACTCAATGAATGAGAAATAACATCTGGTGAGATGCCGATGATATCTAATGTTGCTAGGCTAATACATTTGCATACATCTCCAGCACTACCAACACAGATTTTATTTTTGAACTGGGCTTTACCAAGGCTATCTTTACTGTCTTCCCTAGTAATAACTCTTTCTCCTGTAACTAATATACTGGTTTGGCTTTTGAGCATCATTTGGGACATCCAGAGTATCCACTGAAAGAGCCTGTTTTGCCTCTTTTAGCATAGTGACATAGGTCTCCCTTGCTACGTTTTTGTTTCCCCATAGTATGGCTATCCCTTCTAGTGCTGGTATCGTCATAATCAACTTCTACATAGAAATGTAAGCATCTACAATGGCCAACAGAGGGTCAACCAAAAATTGCATTATAAGATAGAGGCATATTTACTACCATAAAATACGACATAGAAGACCTAATTATTGAGTCATCTCCCAATTGTAAGATGAAGTTGACCAAGCCTTCAACCTTGATGTATTGTCCCTAGATGCCAATCAATAGGACTGTGACCTCTTTCATATGGTTTAGCATTTCTAGTGCCTTGTAGGCTTGTAGGGTGATGAGGTTTACCGTACTATCCGTGTCCTCCAAGATTTGTTGTACCAAAAAATCTTTGATGAACTGCTTGAGTTCACCCTTTTTGATCTGATATTCAATCTCCCATTTGAGATGTCTACAATCATTGGTTTCATGACCCTTATCTCTGTGGAAAACACAGTAAAAAGCTTGGTCTTTGCTTGAGCCCTCCCATATGGGCTTCGACCACTACACCTCTAGGTTTTTCTTTATTCATGATAGAATCTACGCAAGTAAGGTGCTCAGTTCAGTAAACTACTCACTCTTTAGATTATCCGAATATTGCTTCGAAACCACATATGCCCTGTTTGCCCCTCTCATGGCTCGGGAAGCACTCTTTCGCGAGCTCCCCCTCTTTTGACCTGCTCCTTAGGAATTGTCACTATCTTTCTCTTGGTCGTTATATTTTAACTATCTAGCTTCGTCTATTCGAATATATTTGAGAGCTTTAGTCATGAGCTCAGTGAAATCATGAGTGGGTTTCTTGCTTAATGAATCGCTAAAGTCCTGACACCTGGTGTTTAGACTAAGGGCATTGATTGCAACCTCCAAATTCAAATTCTAAATGTCCAATGTGACCATATTAAATCTGTCTACAAATTGTGCAAGGGTTTACCTTTTTCCTGAACTATTTGATGCAGGTCAGCCGAAACCTTAGTTGGTCAGATGGCAACTACAAACTTCACTTGAGAAATCTCCGTAAACTACTTGAAGTTATTTATTGAGTGCTCGAGCAAGTTTTTGAACCAAACTTAGGCAGACTCCGTTATCTTTTGTGGAAAGATCTTGTAGAGGGCGGCATCTTCCATAGTGTAAATTAATATAAAGTGTCAAAACTGGTCTATGTGCACTTGGGGATTAGTGCTTCCACTGTATCTGGGTAAGTTGGGTAGCCTTATATTCGAGAAGGGGGCAAAAAGTATGGCTCTGAAGAGGGGGGATAGAAAATCCTCCTGGTGGTGCACCATCAATAGTGATAAGTCTAAAAGTTGGATTGATGCTATGAAAGAAGAGTTAAAATCAATGGCTCAAAATAATGTTTGGGATCTTATAGACTTGCCAGAAGGTTCTAAATGAGTTGGCTGTAAATGGGTCTTTAAAACCAAATGCGACTCAAGCGACAATGTTGAAAGATATAAAGCTAGACTTATTGCCAAAGGTTATACTCAGAAAGATGGCATTAATTATAAAGAGACCTTTTCACCTGTCTCAAAGAAAGATTCTTTGAGAATAATTTTGGCTTTGGTGGTTCAATTTGATTTAGAACTACATCAGATTGATGTAAAGATAGCTTTTCTGAATGGGGATCTTGAGGAGGAAGTTTATATTGATCAACCTGAAGGTTTTTTCCATTGAAGGCAAAGAAAATATGGTGTGTAAATTGAAAAAGTCAATATATGGACTTAAATAAGCTTCCAGGCAATGGTATATTAAGTTCAATAATACCATTACTTCTTTCGATTTTGAGGAAATCACTATTGATAGGTGTATTTACCGAAAGATCAATGGGAGTAAGTTTATATTTCTAGTTCTATATGTTAATGACATTTTGCTTGCTGCTAATGATTTGGGTTTATTGCATAAGACTAAAGAGTTTATTTCTAAGAATTGTGAAATGAAAGATATGGGAGAGCCGTCCTATGTAATTGGAATTTCAATATTCATAAGAGATCAGAAGGTTTATTAGGATTGTCTCAGAAAGCCTATATTGATAAAATCTCTTGAGAAATTTAACATGAGCAAATGCTTAGCAAGTGTCATTCCTATCCAAAAAGGAGATAAATTTAGTCTTATGCAATGTCCAAAGAATGATGTGGAACGTAAGGAAATGGAAACAATTCCATATGCTTCTATTGTGGGCAGTTTGATGTGCCTACAAACCTATACCAGACCCGACATCAGTTTTGCAGTAGGGATACTAGGTAGATATCAAAGTAATCTTGGTATTGATCATTGGAAAGTTGCAAAGAAAGTGCTAAGATACCTTCAAGGAACAAAGGATTACATGCTCACTTATAAGAAATCTGATCATTTAGAAGTGATTGGAAATTTAGATTCAGATTTTGCTGGATGTATTGATAGTAGAAAGTCAACGTTTGGCTATTTGTTCCTATTAGAAGAGGGAGCAATCTCATGGAAAAGTGCCAAATAGTCTATCATTGCTTCATCCACTATGGAAGCAAAATTTGTAGCTTGTTATGAGGCTACAATTCATGCATTATGGCTGTGAAGTTTATTTCAGTGCTTGGAGCTGTCGACACAGAAAGCAAGTCGTTGAAAAGTCATTGTGATAATTTTGCAGCTGTTTTCTTCTCTAAAAATGACAAATATTCCAAAGGAGCAAAACATATGGAATTAAAGTATTTTGTTGTTAAAGAGGAGATTCAAAAACAAAGAGTGTATATAGAACATATTAGAATGGATCTCATGATCGTAGATCCTTTAACTAAAGGTTTACAACCCAAGACATTTAAAGAACACGTGATCAAAATGGGTCTTGGTTTTATTGATGATTAATAATGATGTTTGACACTCTTGAGCTCAATAATGATATATTTCTAAATTCTATATTTCTTATTCATTATGTTTATGTATACATGATTGTTTGAATAAGAAAGTTACATGCTTTTTCATAACAAGTATGTGGACTATATGTTGTTTATATACAACTTATGAACCTAGCATAATGAGTTCTTAATGTTGTGGTATATTGAAATGAGTATACGACTATATTGTATATAACCTCTATAACCCACATTATGTGATTTATTATGTTAAGGTGTTTATGATGTCAACGGTTTTACAAGATTTAATTTTGCTAGCCTTATGTTATACTATTAAATATAATGATGAAATATCCGGCCAAGTGGGAGAATGTAAGAAATATGGCTTGATGTTATGGCCTATTTTCTTGTAAGCCCATTAGATTTAGGGTTTCATTAATTTAATAGTACATTAAATCTAGATCGTTAATTAGTACTTAATGGACGTGCAAGATCTAAAGTTGATAGGTATATAAACTACTAGTCCTCTCTCCACCCTAATGAAAGTATGCATTCAAGAGGCTATCCGTCAAGTCATTGCTACAAAGAAGGGTTAAGGGAGAGAAATTAGTTCGACTAATTCGTGATCATCGAAAGCCCTCGCCTCATGTTGAATTCTGCTTCAAGTAAGTGATCTATTCATCTAATTTTCTATGTGATTATTATTATATTCAAGATCCGAATGGGGCATAATGTTCATGATTGTTTTATGTTTTTTAATAATTGAATATGAATAAAGAAAATCTAACAATGGCATCCTGAAACCCCTCGCAGAAGCATATATAATGAGATTGTCACACCTTCACAAGGCTGCTTGGGATGCAACTCTCTTAATGCTTGTGATAATTATGCACATTTTAATTCCTCAAAATTTGCCACTCTGTGGTCCCATGGGCAGTCATATAGAATGGACGAAACATATCTCACGCTCACTTAGAGTGTTCCCTTTGGCCTCAGAAGTCACTAACTACTCAAATAGAACTCATTGATCAAAATAACAGAAAGATGCACCTCCCTATATCGGTTCATGACTTGTTAATCGCAGTTTCTCATAATAAATGGTGATGGCCCATCACATGAAGGGGAACACAGATCCTGAAGCTGTTTGTTTTAGATAATAGTAGATCCAGTAGCTCATTCCCCAATAAAGAAAATGCTCTGGGACAGAGTCTAGCCATTGGCCATCCAATTCCATAAGCAATTGCAACATAATGGCATGCTAGGACAATCTTCATATCAGAAACTCAAGATTATGCTTGGTTCATAATGTAGAGACTTCATGAGTTTAAATCCATCGTGGTCCAACCTTCATACATGTTGCAAAGGTTATATATACTCATAGCTTGCTTAATTAGATAATCCACCTACTCTCCAATACTAATTGCTCTCCATGCAAAGGTTATCTATTTTCATCTTAACTCGCTTAAGCACTAACATAGCATAAGGATTTTTACCTGCAGGTAACCAAATAAAACAAACACAAGGATTTGCTTTATAAACAAAAGAGGGATGGAGCTAGCAGCATCAACTATCAGAGTAGGAACACAAAACTAATGATCAGCCTGAATGCCTTGCACGTTATTGAAAATGATGAGATTACACGTTATTGTTATTATTATTAAAAAATTAAAGTAAGATAATAATGAAACACACACACTCAAACATTAATAATAATAATAATAATAATAATTTTTTCATACTAATACAATGTGTATTTTTTGGTTTTTGGAAAATTTAGAATCAAATTTTATATTTGTACCAAATAAAATAAAGATAATATTAAATAATTTAATTTATGCATAAAATATAATTATAAATTAATTATAAATTTTAATTAATTCAAATACAAAAAATTATAATAAAATTGGATATTTTTAGTGACGAAAATTTCCTTCGCTAATTTGCTTGGATGATGCGGCAATTTATTGGCATCCAAATATTTTTTAGCGACAAAAATTTTCATTGCTAAATCCACTCTGTCAGAATTGGTCCACCTAAGGCATCCAGTCAACTTTCTATCTAAATTAACAGTTTAATTGATGGAGTTCCAACATTGAAAGGTACATCAAACATTAAGTGTTCGAATTGTAAGGTTTTGAAGTTTAGTTCAAACATTGAAAAGGACCCTATAGTTGGAGCCTTTTTTTAATTAACCCTTTTTTTCACCATGCTAATTACAATATCTGTCGTAATTATGTTCCAGATCGCCTTAATGAATGTAAAACCATCAGAACTCAGCACCTTATAGAGCTATCACAACTCCAAATCATTACTCTTATTTTCTCTGGGGATATTGGGGTGTGATGCTCTCTTTTCTTTTGGTGATACCTGATCTCACCCCTGAAACCAAGGGATCATCAAGCTTGAGGAAGGAAATCTCTGACCTTTAATGGTTCAGTCTTGCTTTTAAGGTCTGACCATATTAAGGTTCCCTCACCCGGACTGATTGGTCACTTCGTGATAAGAAAGAGACTCAACTTAACTTGCCAAATCTTAAGCCTCGAGAGGCATGAGATGGCACATCCAGGTGTCTCTATCTCATCGCTAACAATCGACAGCTGGGAGGCATCTTGTTAGGCACCACAAGGCTAATTGTAAGGAGTCTCCACCTAATAGGACATTAGAAACAAGGGTGTTTTGACCTCGTTAGGCCAAAAACCCAAAGATGGTTTGAAACTCCGCTCTTATTTTACCTTTGACAAATGTGACATAATAACTTTTCAGATTAATTATGTTATCTCATTTTTTACATACAAGATTAGAGACACTATAAAAATTAAAAAGACACCCAATCACATAGGAAAGCAGTAAATCATAGCACAGAATAAAAGTAATAAAGATATCAATAAATCGAGCAATTCATTATAACCTTTTTTATAAGGACTTGGTCCTCATATATGGTTTATGAAGAAGCATTGTATTATGAAGGTTTGAAGATAGGGACTTGCCAGTCCAAGTTTATTTAATTATATACAAGAACCATTTACATTATTAAAGGCTAATTTTGATATATGAGTTTCCTAGGCAAGAAATTGGACATTGGTCCAATTTTATTAATAAAATATCCCAATTCTTTGCTATAAATATTTTTGCTACATTTTTCATTTGTGGTCGAAAAATTTTTTTTACAATAGAGAGAGAGAGTAGTGGACTGACCTATAGTGCTCGCCTAACTGTACTCACAAGAAGGTTATCTGTAGTAGTAGTAGTAGTAATAATAATAATAATAATAATAATAATAATAATAATAATAATAATAATAATAATAATAATAATAATAATAATAAAGGAGAATATAAAAAAAGCAAAGTGGAATAAACTGAAAATGAAAAAAGGAAAGACAACGATCCGACATTTATATCTAAAATGCGCTAGCGATCGTTTCACGATATACGGTCGACTCTCTTATTTTAAAATGCAAGAAAACATATTTTGGGCCATGCATCGTATAATGCATGGGTATGCATGAGGTGATGCACAACCGTACTAGGCCTAATAAAGACTAGTTTTTTCTTCTATTTTTAAAATAAAGTCCTTATAAACAATAAATCCAAAAGAGAGCAAAAAGGGAATATTAAATGCAAGAGCATAATTTTTATACTAAATCTTTTTGGGAAAACACAACCAAAATAATAATAAAAGAGATTTTATGAGAATAGCCCTAATAGTTTTTACCACATGGCAATATACCCTTGAAAAGGGTTCACAACCTAAATCTAACAGAAGTGAGTATATAGTTAATACACGGTAAATAAAATTGACCAATAAAATATATATATTCTAAATGACAAATGTATAAGTTTTATATGATCGAGAAATTGAGTTGAAAAGAGGAAAGATTTTTATATTACCTTTAGTGTACTTACTTGATTAGATCATTGGGATGTCAGATTCATGGACCCTTCTTGTGTTGAAACAGTCAAAAATAGTTTGAAAACATAAAGGACTAAGTGCCAAAAACAACCTTTTGAACTTTAGAAATCTTTTATAACTAAGAGAATACTTCCAAAATCCAATCTTCTAACCTTTTTCAAAGTGATCAGCAATTCCTTATATAAGGAGGATTACACGAGTATACATAAGCTCATACACAAGTGTACAAGCCCATAAGTCAACCCACTTGTCGACTTTCATTTGAAAATTTCACCAACTTTTAGGTTTTATAGGCACACAACTCAAGTGCTTCAGTCCACTTGCTTGAAAAGGAAAGATTTTATGATACACGATCGTGCGGCCTTTATACAAGGGCATGCAAACCCAAAAATAAAGAAAAACAAGCAATTTGGCTAAATAATGATGATATTCTCTTTGTGCTATGGGCGTGTACGGTTTAAAACTTGCTTAATTCATCTTTTAAGCCCTCAATCGAGGATATTTCTCATTGGTTGACCCTTGGCTCCACTCGATCACCCAAATAAAGAATACAAATACTTTAAAATACTTTTGGAAAAGGATTTCAATGCAATAAAGATTCCCGTCCTCGATCCGTTTGTCTTTTAAGGAGCAATTTTTCTCATTAGGTAACCCTAGCAAAAGCCTCCTCAGGACCCAGTGTCTATAGCTGCCCCCAACTTTGGGGAGGCTAGTACACATAGAAGTCTAGGTGAGCCAAAGTTCAGAGTAGGAGAGAGAGAGAGAGTCTTACCTGAGGAGGCGACCTTCTTGTTGCTTCTTAAAAAGGCTTGATTGATAAGACAAGCATTTATAATTCCTTATTACAAAATGACATGTGAATTTTGTTAAGTCCATTGCATGCTTATTATTATGATATACGGGTTATAATCAGTCGATTATTTTTGTCCTGTAATTGAAGCATTTCAAAATTGTGATTAATCTATTAGAAATAAGCAATATCACCTAGTAACACAATGTGATAAATATATTGATAAGTATGAATTACATTATGTTATTAGTGTGTTTTTAATGTGTTTATTATGTTATTTTAGGGGTAATTTGGTTAATTTAGTGTTTAATTTCTTAAGCAGCATTTTATGAGCTTAATTAGTTAAGTTGGTGCTTTTAGGTGTGTAATTGAAGAAAAAGAGAAATTACAAGGGCAAAAGTGTAATTTCAGCACTTGAAGGATTTTAAGAAGCCAACTTTTATTGTGTTTGTCCAGAGCCTGGCCACTTAGTGGAGTGAGTTTTTCACTCTATAGAGCTAAAGAATTGGAATTACGATCAAATTATTCTATTTTGCTAAAATAGGAAGTTCGAAGCCACCAAAACTCCCTCTTTGCAATCTATACAAGTAGACCTAAACATCAGAATTAGGGGGTAAATAACAATTACGAATTTTACTTTGTTTTTAACCTAGTTTTCTTTAGTTAATTTTTTTTATAGTAATTTAGCTTATTTTTTCTATTTTTCTTAGTTTGCAATCCTTGTAAAGACTCAAGCTTTCTATTGGTGTGCTGAGAAGTCATCAAAAATAAGTTTGAAGGGTCATAAGTATTGTATTTCTTTATTTTAATTTTGTTACGTTTTAATCATGTTTGGTAAGTAATTCCTTATTTTTGCTGAGGGAAACTTAAACCCTCATACTTTTACTGTAGAGACTTCAATTTAAGCTTAATTTTAATACAAGTATGTTATTTCTTAATTCCTGTGCTAAATCTTATTTATGGTTATGGTTAAATTGGTGTTTAATATATCAAATAGATGTTTGAATGCTAATTTAGACTTTGATCATTAATATGTATGTTCTTAGCTTATTTTTCTCATATCGATGTATTGTTGCATTTTGAGAATTAAAGTAGTGATTTATTGTTCATGGGTTGATTTAATTTTAAGAATGTTGAATTAAGAATGGGTTAGATTTAAATCTCTCTCGAGAGGGTCTAACAAAGGTTTAGGAGTTTAAAACCGGATCTTTATGCTAAGTATTAGATTGTTCCTAAATAGAGGATTTAATGTTTAGAATGATATTCTAAATAAGATATATGTTTTTATTATATTGGTTTTTCCATAATCGCTTGTGTTACTTTTGATTTAAGTCATTGCAATGGAAGTTAAGGTGGATAGTTTCTTCAGCAGAAATGTTTTAGCTATAGAAGTTATTTAATTTATGTTAGTCTAGTTTTAGTTTTTTTGTTTTGCTTTATTGTCATTTAGTTTATTTTTTGCTTTCAATTCAAAACTTGGGAAATAATCTTAGATACATTCAACTCTATTATAGATATTATACTTAGCAATCTATGTTCCCTTAGGTACAATATTCAGGGTCTTAATCTTATTTCCCTATATTACTAGTCGATCTAATACACTTGCTAAACACCGGTCATATATTAGTAAATAAGTTATATCAAACATGACAAGTAAATAATAATCCCAAGATAAATTCAAAAGAACATCCCTAATAAATCAAAAACATAAATAACATCATCCCAAAACAAATATCCAAATGTATGAAAGTATAAGCTATGTGTGATATAAAAACAGGTGTAAGTGATATCATCTTCTTAAAATCATAGAGCCTCAATGCAAGCTATAGTCAGTCGGGTTGTCTAGTGGAGATCAAAAGCAGTATCTGTAAAATGGTGGGCTGGGCACTTGAGATGTGGATAGGCCTGGCGGTGTGGACCCTATAGGGTGAACAGCGGTGGGATAGAGGAACTCATTAGGGTAACCTACAAGTAGTTCTATCTCCTCTAGTATATGAGCCATCTCGATGGTCTGTGCCATGAAGCAGCCTACAACCATCCCATCGATATTTGTCACATAGGCTTTAAAGTCGATGTCAAGCTTCGCAATCCACTTCTCGATCTCATCCCTAGTCCACTTGACTATCTCACTGGCTGTAAGGAATGTAGTCTCCAATGCTGTGATACTCTTTATGGCCTTCTGCACACTCTTATCCACATTTGGGACCTCGGTCTCTATCTTAGCTAGGTCAGCTATGAATTGCCGTTAAGAGCATCAATATCATCAAATCTCTTCAAGTATGCCTCATGTTGCCTAACTTACTCCTAGTGTATTACATGTATATCCATAACCCTAGCAGTCTGGGATGTCGTCAAATTTTGAATAATCTACAATATGTCATCCCATGGGGTAACAGGTGTCTCTAGCTGTGGTGGAAGTGGTGTTAAAGATGATGTCACATCCGGGTGTTCATAGTGTTTAGGTGGCAACTCATGATGGAAAGTAAGAAAGGCTTACGTGGTCAGCACCTCAGCTGTCTCCTGATAGACCTCACCTGCAAAATAGTTAGTAAAAGGAACTCTCTCCTCCCTAATTCCTGGTCCTAAGACATCGTCCATCTACTGATCAATACCAGGCTCTTAGTTAGGATATGGCTATTGTGGCTCATCATCTGGTTGTAAACACCGAAACCTGAGACAACCTAGATCGGAGTTACCCATTGAGGAAGCATTATTCATATTATGGATGGAGAATGAAAACTCTGGGTCATATCCTTGATTTCCACAAAGTTTTAAAGGTGTTTTGAGCTTTGACTTATTACATTTTTTTGGGTCAAAAAATGAGCTTTTAATGGCAAAAATCACCTTTTTTATGGATGCCCATCTGTCAGGAGGGAATCCCATCCCTTATAAGGGACGTCTGTCTATCATAAGGGACACCCATCCGTCGCGAAAAACTCCCATCTGTCGCGACAAACCACCGATCATCACGCAATTTTTAGTTTTTTTCTATGATTTTTTGGGCAAAAAAGAGGGGACTGTTTGGATGATTTTTATCCCAAATTTAGAACACTCAATAAAATTTAAATATAACTTAACTTTTTTAACATAGAATAGAATATGTTGTCGTTTTAGTGAACATTAAAAAATATTAGAATATATAATAGAAAGACACACATGTTCTAATGAACATAATAGAAATGCACATATGTTCTAGTAAGAATAAGAAAATGTAATAGAACAACAAATATATTCTAGTTAAGTAAAAGGAAAGTTACCTCATCAAAAGACTTATTCATCAATAGTTCCTATGCCCAATTGTCTTCTAATTTGACATAATTGATATTCCTTTAGAGGTTTTGTGAGAATATCAGCTAGTTACCATTCTGTTGGAAAAAATTCTAGCACAATATCACCACGTTGAACATGATCTCTAATAAAGTGGTGTTTGATCTCTATGTGTTTGGTTCTGGAATGCAGAATAGGATTTTTGGTTAAATTAATTGCACTTATATTGTCATAAAAATTGGAACTTGATTAAAATTAATTCCGTAATCCTTTGGTTGTTGTCTTATCCAAAGAACTTGTGTAACACTTCCTCCAGCTGTAATATATTCTACTTCTGCTATAGATAGAGCCACTGAGTTTTGTTTTCTACTGGACCAGGTAATTAAAGAATGTCCAAGATAATAACAGGCACTAGAAGTGCTTTGTAAGGACCTAAAATAGGTCCTAGTAGAATTCAAGGGCAATTACATGTTATTAAAGTCTAATTAAGCATTATTGGATGAATTATTAATATTTAAGATCTAATGAATTCATGGTCTTATGTGATAGAGTATACAATAGTCAATTGATATTATAGTATATAGTGTGCATAATTGGAATAAAATATAGTTAAGATATTGATTAGGGTATAAATGTTATTAAGTTGTAATTAATTATGTGATAAATGTGTGAATTATATGGTATGAATTTTATAAGGGTATAATTAAAATAAATAAATAAAAATAAAAATAGTTTAGGGGCTAAATTAAAAGAGGATATAATTTAGGAGCTAATTTGTTAATATGGCATTTTAAGGGTCAATTATAAATAAAGGGAAGAAATGAGGGGTTGATTTAAGAGAAGCATAAAGGGAAGTGGTCAATGAGTAACATGCAAAATCATGAGAGAACTATTTGTGACATGCAATTTTGTGAAAGGAATTTTCCCTTCTTTTATAAAAGCTAAAAATGAGAATGGATAGAGAGAGGGATGGCATTTATAGTGGAAGATTCAGAATTCCTTTCTTTCTTATTCACTTTTTATTTCTTCAATCTCTCAAAGAATTCTTCCTTTCAATTTTTTTCATCTTTAAGAGCAACTCTTGTATGTTGATTGTTCAAGGATAATTTGGTGTACATCATTAAGGTAATAACTTTAAAATTTGGTTCTCATCATCATCATCTTCTTCTTCTTTCTTTTATTGAGTGAATGGTTGGAGGAAAAGGCTGGAAATGGATGTTTAAAGAATGAATTTATGTGTCAAAAAGAAGAAGAAGAAGAAGAAGAAGGTAGCACTACAAGAAAATATGAAAATAGCAACGAAAAAATAGCAGTGGAATTCCAAATAGCAACGAAAAATAATTTCCATTGCTAAAATTGGTTAAACTTTGCAAATTTAGCAACGAAATAATATTTGGTTGTCTTCCGTTGCTAAAAGTGGAGGAAATTTTTAGAGCTAAAATTTAGCAACGAAAAATAGCAATGGAATCCAATACCGTTGCTAAAATAGGCGCCAATAAATGGCGAAAAAATTTTTGAAAAAAAAATAGCAACGAAATATAATTTTCGTTGCTCATTTAGCAATGGAATATTAATTTCGTTGCAATTTTAGCAACGAAAATAAAATTTCGTTGGTATTTGTGGTCCCAAAGAAGAAAAAAAAATTTAGGTCCAAAAATAGCAACGGAATTAGTTTTCCATTTCTAAAATTGCAATAGAAAATCGATTTGGTTGCAAATTTAGCAACAGAATTTTGATTCCGTTGGTATTTTTGGTCAAAAAAAGATGGAAAAAATTTAGATCCAAAAATAACAACGAATTTGCGCTTTCGTTGCTAAAATTATAACGAAAAATCATTTCGGTTGCAATTTTAGCAATGGAATTTAGATTCCGTTAGTATTTTTGGTTCTAAAGGAGAAAAGATTTGTGTTTAAAAAAAGTTACGAAATTTAATTTTTGTTGCTAAAATTGCAACCGAAAGCAATTCGGTTGCAATTTTGGCAATGGAATTTGCATTCCGTTGGTATTTTTATCTCAAAAAGACAGAAAATTTTTGGATCCAAAAATTGCAACGGAATTTAATTTTCGTTGCTAAAATTGCAACCAAATTAAATTTCGGTTGGTAATTTGCTATTTGCCCTTGGTATAAAAAGGCCTCTTATTTCTCTGCCTTCATTTTGTCTCTCCCTTCACCTAGCTCTCTCCCATCTGCCTCGCTCTATCCCTCAACCTCGCTCAACTCCGTTATCTCGCTTAACTCCAACTTTTGAATTAAAGACACACAATAGCACTCGTCAGACCTTGTTTGTTTCACTCGCTTTTTTTCTTACTGTTACTTTACTGTCCTAGATCATAGCGCATTACCACTCTTCGCTTCATCTACGCAAGGTAAGTCTTCATTTTAAAGTACCTTAATTTGGTTAAGTAAAGTTTGTTTTCTTGTTTAATGTGGATCTATTGCTTTCATGTGTTTCGCTCTACCTTAGACTTTGATTTTTATTTATGTCCCCACCAATGCTTTCATGTGCATTAGCATTTTTTTGCTATATACATTACGTCTACTGGACATTTTTTGAATGATGCATTGGTCACATCTTAAAAAAAAGAACCATCGGTGGTTCTTTTTGGGTTTGTTTAATTATTTAACTTTTTCTTCTCAATTAGTAGTTAGTTTATTTATCTATTTAATCAACTCAGCTATGCAGAAATTTTTATGTTTATGTGTCTCGAACTGGATCTTCTCTCTCTCTCTTTAATTCTTGGTAAAACAACTCAAGTGAGAAAAACTTTGGGATAGACAAAAAACAATTCCTCATATCTATTTTTTTTAACCAGGTGCTTATCTTCAATAATGCAACCAGCCGTAAAGTAAAATATGAAACACAGAGAAGGGAAAGCAATGGTTGTTGCCAAGGTATTAAGCTAAATCCCTTAATTACAGCAGAAAATATATTACAGCTATTTATTAAGAGAATTATGGCTAAAAATGAAATACAAACAGCAAGCTATTTTGCACTAAAACAGCTTGTTGTTTTGCACTAAAACATATTGTTTTACACTAAAATAGCAAGTTGTTTTAGTGCAAAACTGTCAATATTGTTTTACACTAAAACAGCAAGCTGTTTTAGTGCAAAATTGTCCACATTGTCTAGCACTTAAACACCAAGCTGTTTAAGTGCAAACTGTCAACAGCTCATGCAAATTGTCCACCTCAGTCTCATAAAATTAATATCTTTGACAACTACCATTGACAAGCTATATCTAAACTATGAAATCACGAGATTGTGCTGTTAGATTAAGCAACTGGAGAGGAATAAAATTGAGAAATTTTAACTATTATTATTTGATCTTTTAACAATGACTTAATTTATTTTTCTTTATATCTATAAATTAAAACTTTCAAATCTTGATTAGATCTTTAAGTGAATTTCTTTATCAAATACAAGATATATATAGATACAAACCTATAGCCACATATTTAAGTGAATTTCTTTATCATCAGATCATCACTCAAGCTTAGATATATGTGACCGAACCAATGAAAACCATTAAATTATTAACTTAATAGCTAGGTGCATAGCATATATAGGTAAGCAGTTGAGTCAATCTTCTTTTAGGAAGTGGTGTGTCCACTCTGACTTCACCCATCTATAAGTAAAATTACATCCAACCAATTTTATTGCTTCAATTTTTGTTATGTCATCCTTTTGAATTGGAGATTTTAATATGCAATTCATTAACATATTACTTGCTATGTTTATTTAAAAGATATTTGTTGCACAGATATATAAGTAATTTAATATATGAATATTAAGTCAATCTAATTTAATTTGTAATTAATGGTAGGTTATGAAATTAAAACCTCAAAAATTTATTAGTTCCATTACTGAAAATAAAATTAAAATGTAAAATTTGATCCATTAATGGAGTCCAAAAGTACTCTATTTTTCATAAATAATCTAAAACACCGATTCTTTCAAAATCAATTTCTCTACTTCTTTATCATTTGGTTAGTTTATCTATACATGTTTTGTGTTCATTTTGTTGCTAATTAATCTTATTATTGATCAAAATTGATATGATTTCTGTTTTTGCTAATGGATCCATTGTTAACAGACTAAAGGATGATGGCAATGATGATTAAGGCTATTGCGGTGTCACTTTTGTTCTTAACTTCTCAGTTCCCTTTCTTGCTGGCTTCTCCATCCACATTTTTGCTTTCTTATGGTCATCGCACAAACATAATCAGTACATTTTATTCTTTGTTTATTTTTATCCCAATTGGCTTTAAGTTTCTTTAATTATACTATAGATCAAGTTTAAATGGCTATTTATTTGTTTTTTCAAAATCTTTAATTGCTCCTAAGATTGAGGGATCAATTAATTGTTGCTCGAGTTATGAATTTGTTTCCTTCTGTAAGAATATAGAAGGTTCTGAAAAAAAAGCCAGAAGATAATTGCCATTGTATATTATATGTGGAGAATAATAAAAGATTTCTAGATTGAGACAATTAGATTAATTATATTTTTATTTTTTACAATTCCTTCTACAATGTGTGCTTTAGTATTATAATAAATAAGGATAAATAAATTAAATGGTGTAATATGGCATTTAAATATATTTCTTGAAAGCTATGTAAGTTCCTTTATGCTTTTTTGGGGTTCGTGTTGACTGGATTGTAGGTGCACTTTTATTTTAATTGGTGGATATAGGTTTTTGCATAAATTTTGTGTAAAAAATCAACAATAATTTAGTGACAGAATAGCGACGATAATTTCGTCGCAAATTTTTTTATAATACTGATGAAATTTAGCAACGGAAACTTTAATTCGGTTGCTAGAAATAGCAAAAAAAATTGATTTCGGTTGCTATAAATAGCAACAAAAATTCTAAGTCGGTTGCTAAATATAGCAACGGAAATTCTAATTTCGTTGGTAAAAATAGCAACGAAAATTGAATTCCGTTACTAAAAAACAATTTCCGTTGCAAAAAATACCAACCGTCAAATTTACAATCGAATGTTTCGTTTCTATTTTTTGTTGCTAATTTTTATTAGCAATGGAAATTCAACAAATTCGGTTGCTAATTTCCGTTACTATTTGCTAATTTTCTTGTAGTGTAGAAAGAACAAAGGGAAATTACTTGCAAAAGATTGAAGTCTAAGGGAAAATTCAGCCAAGGTATGGGATTAGGAATCTCATACTTGCATGTAGATAATTAGAGTTGAATTATGATTTAAATTTTTGATAGTAAGAACAATTGAAAAGAGAAATAATTTAAGGAAGTGTTACAACAAGTGAAGACATGAAAATCTTATGAATTAATGGCTGTAATTTTAGCATAAATTGAGATAGAAAATCTAATTGAGACCATTCCAATTTCTACTATTATATAAGAAATATGTCTACAAATTTGTAGAAGGGACCTAGCACTAAATTTTCCTTTAAGTCATCCAAATATTTAATTGAAATTCTTGAGAGCTGTTGATTTTGGTTTTGGAATGGATTGTAGAAATTATGATGTAATTTCATATATAGTGGTCAGAATGCTATAAGGCTAAATTCTATGAAAAATAGACTTCTAAATCTACAATTCATATAAAGAAATTTAAACTTAATTATGCTTTTAAGTATGTCAAATTTTAGCTTGATTCTAGACTTGTTTACAGCACTTTATTTGGAACAGTATTCATAAAAATGTGAATATCTTGAGATATAGAGATGATATTGAAATGATTTTTGATGTTACATAAACTAAAAACATAGAGGAACAAGTTTGTAGATGAAACTTTTGCTAAAAATGACATTTTTTAGGTAAAAAATGTTATACAATTTGAATCTGGAATTCTATCTTTAGGCAGAATGTATGTCATAGTTACTAGCTTTTAGCTAATGACTGTAAGGTAGTCTACTTTTTAGTCCAAAAGCAAAATGTAACCTATATCACGGTGTCCAAATATTACTTAATGACCGTGACCCCTTTTCACTTCACTTAAAGGTTCCAAATTGATAGTAAAGGTTATCTAAACCATCTTTAATATAAATAAAGCAATTCTTAATATAGAAATACCATGTATCAAAGAGTATAAATTGAGTTATATATATATATATATATATATATTATTTACATGTTTTTATGTTAAATGAATAGTTACATGGAAGCATATTGAATTACATATGGCATGTAATATGATTGTTGATAAATGTTTATATATAATCATATATGTATATAAGTAAGGATTGTTGATAATGATATAAAAATATTCATATATGATCAAACTTATGTACATGCTTGTTATATGCAATTATGCTTATATGTATATATTCTAATGATAGAGTAAATGTTTATTTGAACATGCACTTATACTATGAAGTTAAGAAATGTTTAAACATGATAAATGAAAGTTTATAATATATGGCTATCATATATATATATATATATATATATATATATATGCACACATATAGGTAATCATTATATGTGTGTAATACAATGTTAATGCAAATAATAATGTGCATATAAAGTGTATGTTTAACAATATAGGATAGTATGTCTTTGTAAAATGAAACATGTCATATAAAAAATATATGAACTATTATACTTATTATTTAGTTGAGATAACATGTACATACTTACATATATTATATGTATGAATTATTTTGCTAAAGCATATGAGAACAAAGAGATATGTTCATGTACAATTACTTGAATGTCATATAAGATTTGATGTGAAAGAATGTAAATTACATGTTTCAAAGCAAGTTTCAAGTATTGTAAGGTATTACTCACAAGGTGAGCATGTTATGACATATATACAAAATTATGCATGAACATGAATATATATATATTTATGTTACCTATAAGTATATGATGACGAAAGAGTAAAGCATGGAATGAAGATGCTTAATCATGAACATGATATAGTGTTATAGAAAATCATTCATGTACGTATATATATGATTATAATTATCCTACTCATAATTTTAAATAGATTTATACAACTATGTATATATATAGGCATTATTGAAAAGATATATATATATATAATTGTATGTAAAATGATTGATTGAAATGATAGTGTATATCTTTATATGAATATTCATCCATGAAATTGATTTAGAAATGTTAAATCATGGTAAATTAAAGTTATATGAATAAAGTATTTGCCTTCTATTAGAGTTCAACTGTGGATAGATAAGCACTTATAGGGATGTTACAGCTGCTACTGTTGACCCGATTTGGGTCTAAATTATAGTTGATCCCGTTTGGATCATGAGCAGCCCCGTTTGGATTGTTAGTTGACCCCATTTGGGTCTGCTTGACCGGTCTATCATATTGTTAGCCCCGTTTGGGTATATATTTTCGATATCTGAGGATATATACTATTTTGATACCCTCAGGTATCTACCGTTCCCATTATCTACCTTTAAAACTTGAGCAGGCTAAACTAAAGTATGAATACATTACAGTTATTACAGTATGATGATTAAATATGGTACATGGAATACATGATATATATATGAGACTACATTGTAAATACGAGTACTTGGAAAATTAGAATCACTTAGTCATGTTAGACCAAGAAGTCATGCATATGAACTCGGTTGATATTAATGTGTTATCACTGATCTAATTGAGGAATACATGATCTTTTATAGTAAATGCTTCTTAGAAGATTATATATATACATATATATGTTACCTTCCTAAGCAACAATGTATAGCCTGTGTAAAAACATAAATGTAGAGTGAAAAAGCATTATGATGTTGTATGTATAAAGATCCTTATGATGGCTTCAATATGTTTCCTACGCTTAAGAATGCATGATATACGAAATTGTATTTATACAATGTGTTGTTTTGCTATAGTATTTATAAGTAAAGGTATATCACCACAAATACATGTTAATTATTAAGCATTGTGTAAATGAGATGAGAGGTAGATGTGACTCATTATATGATAGTAACAAATCAATTAAAAACATATAACTTGTGAATTTGATTTATGTAGAGCCAGAAATGCAAGAAATATCTATAAGTATGCATGTTTAGTGCTACCTTTCAATTGCTACACTGTCTTATATGATTTTCTTATAGTTACTCATTTATTGATTTTTGTTGGAAAATGATATGCAACATCTTATTTGTAAATGTAAACAATTTATGAACTTATAAGTGGTGAATTTTATATATTGTTGTTATTAATTGGTATTAATGCAATAGATTTTGTTTCACCCCTAAAAAGGCATAAACATTTAATGGTATCTAATAGTGTATAAGATTTAATTTATTAACTTAAAGTTCTAGGATCTATAATATCCTTTCTATGAAATATAGAATCATATTGCCATAGTAGCACTCTTAAAGAGATTCTAATGTATGTTGTAAAGTTTTCATAGTAGCACTCTTATGGATTAAGTATGAATATATGTTCTCTGTATAGTTAGTTATGCTTAAGTTGCACTATAAAACTTGTGTAATGAGAAGGATAAAGTGATATGTATGGGTTAAGGGATAAGGGTGCTACATGGTTTTTTTGTCAATTCTACACCCAGCATAGTCTGCATCAGAATAACCAGTTAGATCAAAAGAATTACTTTTTGGATACCATAACCCCAGTTCTAGAGTTCCCACTAGATATCTTAATATTCTCTTTACAGTAGACAAAAATGACTCTTTTAAAGCAGATTGGAATCTTGCACACAAACATACATTGAGTTGAATATCTGGTCTGCTTGCTGTTAAGTAGAGCAGAGACCTGATAATGCCTCTATAACTCTTTTTATCCACATTCTTGCCTTTTTCATCTTTTTCTGGCTTTATTGAAGGGCTTATAGGAGTACATGCTAATTTTTCTTCTATCATCTTGAATTTGTTTAATCAACTCCTTTGTATATTTAGTTTGACTAATGAAAATTCCACTTCACACTGCTTAACCCAAGAAGAATGTGAGTTCACCCATCAAACTCATTTCAAATTCCCTACTTCATAATAGATTCAAACTCTTTGCACATAGAAATTAGTTGAACTAAAAGTAATGTCATCAACATAGATTTGTACAATTAAAATATAAGATGAATGATGTTTTGTAAAAAGAGTATTATCAACTTTTCCTCTATTAAAACTATGAGTGAGAAGAAAACAACTTAATCTTTCATACCAAGCTTTTGTAGCTTGTTTCAATCCATATAAGACCTTTTTGAGTTTGTAAACATAATTTGGATGATCTTAATTAACTTTCAAAACTAGGAGGTTGTGCTACATATACTTCCTCATTTAAAATTCCATTTAGAAAAGCACTTTTTACATCCATTTGAAAAAGTTTAAAATTTCTAAAACAAGCATATGCACATAAAATTCTAATTGCTTCTAACCTAGCTACTAGTGCAAAGATTTCATCGAAATCGATACCTTCCTTTTGATTGTAGCTTTGAGCAACTAATCTTACCTTGTTCCTTACCATATTTCCTTGCTCATCAAGTTTATTTCTAAACACCCATTTAGTACCAATAATAGAACAATTTAAAGGTTTAAGAACTAGATTCCAAACTTTATTTCTCTCAAATTGATTTAATTTTTCTTGCATAGCAAGAATCCAATTTTTATCATTTTGAGCATCCATAAAATGTTTGGCTTCTAGTTGAGAAACAAAAGCTACATTACCACAATATTCTCATATTGCTCTTCTAGTCATCATTCTTTATGATGGTTCTATCAGTATCTCCTTTGGGTGATATCTATGAAATTTCCAGTCGTTTGGCAGATTTGCTGGTTGTTTTGTATTTTGTTGTTCTACTAGATTTTTTGTAGTCTTTTCTATTTCCTTTTTTAGAAATTGATCTGCCTGCCTTTCTACTGGTTGATCTGCTTCTAGTTGACTAGACAAATTTCCAAATCTGTCATCCTAATCTACTTACTGATCTGGTGACTTTACTGTTTGATTATTTTCTTCATTCTTTTTGCTGAATTCATTCCTCTCTATATCTATATCATCATCAGAATAACTCTATTCTCCAGAATTCATGTTAGTATAATCAAATTTAACATTTATAGATTCCTCTACTACTAAAGTATGTCAATTAAAAACTCTATAAGCTTTACTATTTAATGAATAACAAAGAAAAATACCTTCATCAGACTTTGCATTAAATTTACCTAAATTATTTTTATCATTGAAAATGAAACACTTACAGCCAAAAGGTTGAAAGTAGCTGATGTTGGGTTTTCAGTCCTTTTAGAGCTTATATGGTTTCTTGTTTAGAATTGATTTGACCAGAGTTTTGATCAGAACATAACATGCAGTATTCACTGCTTCTGACCAAAAATACTTTGGTAAATTATTTTCATTGATCAATGTTCTGGCCATCTCCTGAAGTGTTATATTCTTCCTCTCTACTACACTATTCTGTTGAGGTGTTTTAGGAGCTGAAAAGCTATGATGAATTCCAGAACTACTACAATACTCCTTAAAATATTTATTTTAAAATTCTCCTCCATGATCACTCTTTATACTTGCAATCATATACCCTTTCTCATTTTGTATTTTCTTTCTCAATTTTTCAAATGTCTTGAATGCCTCACTTTTATGAGCAAGAAAGAAAGACCAAGTAAATCTTGTATAATTATCTACTATTACAAATACATAAGCCTTTCCACCAATACTTGTAGGATTTATAGGTCCAAACAAATCTAAGTGTAAAAGCTCCAATGCCTTTTTGGATGAGATTTCATCTTTCAATTTGTGTGATGTTCTGGTTTGTTTTCCAAGTTGACAAGCCTTACAAACATAATCTTTTTCAAAATTCATCTTTAGTAATCCTCTAACAATATTTTTCTAGCAAGCTTCTCCATTGTATGAATGCTTACATGTCCAAGCTTCTTGTGCCAAAGTATGCTCAAATTTTCTTGTGTTATCAAACATTTTAAATCACCTTTCTGTAGCTCTTCAATATTGACTTGATAAATATTTCCTGATCTATGTCTAGTCAGAACTGTCTGTTCTGTTCCGACTTCTTCTACTCTACAGTGATCTATTTCAAAAATCAATCTTCTATTTCTATCATAGATTTGGATGATGCTCAACAAGTGAAACATCTTCTATTTTTGGATCTAAACCAATTATTTCGATTCTAGTTATTTTTCCTTTTCTGTTGTTGCCAAAACTGACTTTTTCACCATCTCTTATGGCTAATTCTGAGAACTTTGATTTGTCTCATATCATGTGCCTAGAGCACCCACTGTCTAAATACCATTTATCTGATCTGGAGCTCCTGAGGCAAATCTACAAGTGAATTATATAGATTTAGGTACTTAATTTTTCTTGGGTCCTTGGGCGTCAGTTACATTATGCACATTATTTTTCACAACCCATTTTTTTCCAGAACTAGCATTTCTCTTATAAAAATAGAATTTAGACACATGTCCTTTTCTGCTGCAATAGAAGCAAGTTACGGAACTGCTAAAATAAGAATTCACATAATAAGCATTTTGATTATCCTTTTTCTAGTAATAATTCTTTTTAAATTTAACATGAATTTTTGATGAGCTTGCATGTAAATTTTTGTTTTCTTTTCCATTACATTCACAAATTTTCTTACCCTTATTATTACACTTTTCTTGCAATGTAACAAATTTCTTTTCCAGATCTAAATATTCATTTTTTTTTGCATCAATTTCCTTCTGTTTTACTTGTTCAAAATTTTCTCTTAAATTATCATGCTTTTTTCTTAATGCAATATGATTTGTTTTAAGCATATGATATTTATGACGTACCTTTTCAAAACAAATAAGCATATTTTCAATTTCATTTCCATTTGCATTAGAATTAGATTCAAAGTTAGAACATGTTACCTTATCTGGTTCTTCTTCGTTGTCTGATTATCCTCTGGTCTATTCAGTAGAATAATGGTTTTTTATCTATTTCAGCAAAAGCATTTTGTTCTTCATGATCAGAAATTGCCATCAAACTTGCATCTTTTGAATCACCTTTTGATTCATTTGTACTAATATTGGAATCTTCACTATTTGTCCATGTTGCTTTCATGGCCTTCTTCTTATATCATTTCTCTTTTTTCTTCAAATTTGGACATTTTGGTTTGATATGTCTAGGCCTTTTGCATTCGTAACACACTATTTCTCTAAAAGATTTGGAGGGGTTCTTTATTTTCTATTATGTGTACTACTACTATTTGTTGAACTTTTTACCTCTTCTATACAGCTTCTTGAATTTCTCTATGATGAGTGCTATTTCATCATCTCAAATAGAATAGTCACTTATATACTCAGCTTTGAGAGCTAAAGCCTTTAATTTTCTTTCTTTTTCTTTTTTAGCATCTTGTGACTTAATATATAATTCATGAGATATAAAAGAACCACAAACAGTATCAAAATTTAAAGACTCAAGATCTTTATCTAATAAAATTGAAGCTTTGGCTTCACACCTAGGAGTGAGACCTCTAACTAATTTTGCAATTTTATCTTCTTCATCTAATCTCTTACCTAAAGCTTTAATTTCATTAGTTAACATAATGTACTTGTTAATTACTTCAAAGATCATCTCTTCTGGCTTCATTTTGAAGGCCTTGTAGTCCACCATGAGTACGTGTAATCTGGATCCTTTGACATGATGAGTTCCTTCATATGTTGCAGATAACTTGTCCCATATTTCCTTTGCTGTTTCACAACCAAAAACTCTGATAAATTTGTTAATGTGTAATGAGCATAACAGAATGCTCATAGCCTTTGAATTTAGTTGCATGCTTCTCTTCTTTTCTTCTGTCAGCTCTTTTCTGGTCTTTAGAACTGTAACATTCGGATTTCTGATTTGAACAATCGTCTTTGTAGGCTGTTTATATTCATCTTCAATGATGTCCCAACAATCCATGTCTTGTGATATTATGAAATGCTTCATAACGACTTTTCAAAATAGAAGTTGTCACCATTGAACATAGGTGGTCTATGCACAGAGTGGCCTTCTTTGAATGGAGTAGCAACAAAATGATTTCCAGAACTATATGTCATTTTATGGATCACTCAAGGCTATCAAACCTTAGGAGAATGAGCACTGCTCTGATACCAATAGTTGGTCCCAAAGACACATAAGAGGGAGGTGAATTGGGTGTCACTCAATTTTTAAAATAAGTTTTGGTGGAACAGAATGAGGTATATTATGGTGGAGTAGATCTGGTAGATATGTAAAATGAGAATGCAGAATATAATAAGTAGCATAAATTAATTTTCTAAACCTTTTTCAAAGTAAACTCAACTTACATAAATCAAACTATGCTCAAAATAGTTTTGAACAGAAAGCTTTTTAGAAAACTATTTTTCTTAGCAAAGCAGATCTGTTAAAATAGTTTAGGAAATAGAATAGAGAAGAAGGGAGAAATGGAGATAGAACAACACTAAGATTTATCGTGGTTTGGCCTCTATGCCTACATCCACTCCCCAAGACACCGTCTTGAGATTTTTTATCTACTAACAACTATTTTAATAGGCAAGAGTCAAAGCCAATATACAATCCTAGTATATTCTACCCACAATCTTTTTTTCTAAGAAAAAGATGTAAAAACTTAATAGAATTCCTAAGGTTCTAGCTAACCCTTCTCACAATCTTTTTCAAAGATTCGTCACAATAGAATTACAGTAAAAAGCTATAATCTAGTTGAGGAGGATGATAATGAATGAAGTGCAAGATGTGGAAATATGATTAAAAAATATGTAAGCTTTTTATCTCAAGAGATAAAATGATTTTCCAACTTCTTTAAACTCTTAGGACTCAAAAACATCTTGTATTTATAGCCAAAAATAAGTTATAGCCGTTAGAAATCAAAATCTAGTCGTTAGAGTAAAGACTGACTGAAAAAAATAAATATTAGCCGTTATTTTGTCTTTTTGTGAAAAGCAAAACTAGCAGTTCTAATGAACTAGAATAGAACAAATTTTCTGGTGACACATTAGAACATATTTTTAGTGACGCATTAGAAAATATTTTTTGGTGACGCATTAGAATATATTTTCTGGTGAACTTGTTCTGGTGAGCCAGAACAGAAAAACGTTTTCTAGTGAACTCGTTCTGGTGACTTAGAATAGAAAAACATTTTCTACTGCATTTTCTGGTGCATTTTTTGGTGACGATTTCTGAAAACTTTTCAAAGATAATTTTGTATTTAATCAAATTAATACCAGTATTAATGTATGTAAATCAATTTTAATGTATAAAAAGAATTTTATGACACATAAACATTAATTAAAAAACTCTTCAAAAGATTCTACATAGATGATACCCTAATTTCTTGAGGCTTCCTTAGAGTGTAGAACTTGAAGTCCTTTTCATGCATGAGGCTTGAATTTTTAGCTTGATCTTGCATGCTTAATGGAGATAATCTGAAACATAAGCAAACTAAATAGAATTTATACAAAGTTTATTTAAGGTTTGATTATCATCAAAACTAAGATGTAACCTTGAGCCAACAACATTTCATTTCTTTTCACAATTCAGTTAACATTTCGTTGAATTTGCAATTCATTTCCATTAAAGATAGTTACTTTGATTGCGAAAAACACCTTAAAATGCATTAACTTTGCATTTCTTTCAATTCAATGATGGTTTTTGGGGGGAAAATTAAGAATTTAATCAAGTTTTGGGACTAAAAATGTGTTCTTTTTAGGAATTGTTGTTTTGGTTTGATTGCAGTGAGCTTTGAGGAAGCTTTGAAGTCGAGCATCAATGAATTAGGAGGAGGAGCAAAGGAAGTAAAGAAGATGCCAAGAACTCGAAAGAATATGTACAGAGGAATAAGGCAAAGGCCATGGGGGAAATGGGCAGCTCAGATTAGAGACCCATACAAAGGGGTTCATGTTTGCCTTGGTACCTTCGACACTACCGAGGAAGCTGCTCGTGCCTACGACGAGGCAGCCAAGCACATCCGTAGCAACAAGGCCAAGCTCAATTTCCCTCCTTCGCCTCCGCCTCTGCCTCCACCACTGAAGCAAGTTCATCTATCACCGCCACCATTAAAAAAATGTTGCCTTGAGATGACTCCCTGCAGCTTTCCATAACTCGTCGCCGCAACAACAACCATTGATGGGATATGATAGCGGAGTGGCGAGTGATTATGAGCTGAAGGAGCAAATTACAAAGCTTGAAACTTTTCTTGGGTTGGGAACGGAGGATATGGCTGCTCAGCTTGGAGCGGCGGAGGAGGAGGTGGATCTGTGGTTGCTTGATGACCTTGTTAGCCATCACCAGTGTCAGAACCAGAACCTGAGCCAGCTTCCTTATTAAGAAAGTAAGCATAGTATTAATTATTAATAAACTAAGGCTAATTAACTAGTAATTAATGGTGTGGTTTGTGCTTAATTATCGCCTAAGTTTCTATAATGGTACTGTTTTATGGTTTTTGAGACTCTTTGTCTTATGTTTTATGTTTATATATATATATATATATATATATATATATATATATATATATATATATATATATATATATATATATCTTAGTGCTTATTTCTGATGTTTTCTTGTGCTAATTAAGTTTTTGTCATTGTCCTTCTTATTTCATATATTGGAAAAAAATTTTTCGTACACCCAATGCACAAGTTTGATAATTAAAAAAATGAGTTATAAAAATAGTTTATTTTCTTAAATGTGAACAAACCATTAGTTTGATACATTACATATGGCGTTAAAAAAAGTGAATTTCTCATATATTAATTATAGGAGATTGATTTCTTTCAAAAAAATTGTTATTTTATTTTATTCATACATAGTCATAAAATAGCATGCAATACATACATTATGATGTTATATATCATTACCTCAATGAATAAGATTATGAATTGGATTTGAGTAAGTATAATAGATAGTGTTGGTATTTGATTATATATATATATATATATATATATATATAGCAAGTAATTGAGAATAATATTACTTAATTTGGCTCTCTCTATGCATACATTTATTTATAAGTTCAAATCAAACAAAATGATGCACATGAAAAAGACTAATTTTATCCATTACGTTTGCAAATTAATTTTTTGTTTATTGTTGATAAAATATTGAATTTAATTTAGACCATTACCATAAGTAAGAGGAGTCATTTTCAATACTACATTAAGGTTTTAGGCATCCATATATTTATTTATAAATATTTTAAAGCATGGTTGTTTCCACTTTCCAGTTAATTAAAAACAATAATTTTCACGATGGTCGATAAATATGAGCATATGAACTAATTAATCTGCATGCACTTAATTAGCTAATTACCAGAATACGAGAACAAACAGCCAATCACGTAAATTTAAAAGAAAATTAAAGAGTATGCCATATTTCCATGCATATGATACTTGTTTTATGATTGGGTTTTTTTTAAATAGAGTTATTTTTAAAAATATTTTGAAATTTGGGGCAACAGTAAAAGAAATTGAAAATCTGGTGTGATAGATTCTGGCACAGAGGAGCCAGAATTGGACTGGCGGGATCCACCTGTCTTTGACTGGCAGGTTGCCAGAATTAGGCACAAGGGGAGCCAAAATTCAGCAGGCTGGCCCTGTAATGGCCTAAATACTAGGTTAGTCGAAAATAGTACTTTCCGAAAGTGAATAGTGACACTGGGAGTGAATAGTGACACAGGGTGAATAGTATCTCCTTGAGTCGACAAATATTTTATTGGACCATTGGAAAGAGCAAGTTAGCTGGAGTTCAAAGATATAATTTGGACTGAAAATGAGATCAAATGGACCATTAAAAGTCAAAAATAAGGAAAAAGATACGGTTTCAGTTAAAAGGATGCTTATGTTAACTGAGAGTTTATCTGGGACTTTAAAAATAACAAATAATGTTTAAAAATTATCATATTTTCCAAATCTACATTAAATATGATGTAGAATCATATGGTAATAAAAAAATTAATGTTACGGTAACTTTAAAAATTGAAATATCGGACTGGTAAAAATGTATCAGACCGAAAAAATAGTCTCCGAATGACTCAAAAATATTCATGAAGTCTATTGAATATATTTTGAGAATTTTAGAAGTATTTTTAAATCTATTTGACCTCTATAAGTAAGAGAAAAATAATGATTTCGGTTTAAATAGTAACTGATCAACTACAATTTTACCAGGGCTTTAAAAATAGTAAATGATCCTCAAAAATTGCAAAAATTTTCAGTTAAGCCTAAAATAATATGTAGATTATTTTGGCTATAAAAAGTAAATTTTTCTGTAATACCGATATTTTTGGATCAGATCGATTTAATTGAACCGGACTGAAAATGGACTCCGATTGAGCTGAAAATTTATGTGTAGCCTATTGTCATGGTGATAAAAATTATGGAATCATTTTTGAAGTGATTTGGAATTGAGAAGTGAAAGAAATAAATTAAAATCATTTATCGGGTAGTTAATGGGCTTTGATTTAATTAAATTAGCCCAAAACCCAAGCCCATGATCAACACTATAAATAGGATGGATGAACAGTAAAATCATGAGAAATCCAGAAAAAATCAGCTTCTTCTTCTTCCCTTTCCACCAAAATCATGTTTCTTCATTTTTCACCATTGTTCTTCATCTTTTCTTCATTTTTCCCTTTGATCCAAGCACAAGAAATATTTCTTAACCTCTCTAGTTGCTGGATCTAATCTCAAACCAAAGATTTAAGGGAGAAAAGCCAAGGAAAATAAGGGTTAAAGTCATGGAGGTCAAAATGAGGTAAATGAATATTTGGTTTTTAATTTGATTTCAAGGCACATATAGCTAGATTTAGGTGCCTAGAGTATGTTTTTGTGATTATTTTGAGCTGAAATGATGTTTATCTTGGAGAATTTGGAGGTGAAAGTTTCAGCCATGGTAAGTGATTCAAAGAAAAAATAATTTTCATGGATTCAAGGATAGAAAAATGAAGTTTGTACAAGGTTAATGGCAAGATTGAGGTTAGTGACTACTAAATCTTAGTAATTTCCATTTAATTTAATGATTTTTCTTAGGAATTATTAAGGAAAAATTTGTATAATTAATTAAAATTGAAATTGATTGCATAATAGTGTAATTAGACCTTAATTAAGTGTGTTAGAATGTTTAATTTGGATGAAAAAAAATTATAAGGGATTTTATTGAAGTGACCGAATTTCATGAGGAAGAAAAAAAAATTAATGTTAAGTATTTTAGTGATTTTAAGGTTTAATTTAATAGTATATATGTAATAATGCATGAATAAATTTTTGTGGAATTTAAAAAATTATGTGAATATTTTTTAGAATATTTATTGAATATGTAATTAAAGAAAAATTGGAAAAGTATATGTATATTAAAATTTCCCTTAATGTAATGTAATTGAACCTTAATTAAGCTTAAATATAAGCTTAATTAAATTGAAATAAATTTTTTAAGGAGAAATTCCTTATGGGCCAAAATCCAATGTTAGAGAAAAAAATGTGTACAATATGCAATTTAATGAAATTAAGCCATAAATTAAGGTATAACATAAAATATAATGTCCATAAATTTTTAGAAGATTTATGGAATTTATTTAAGAAATTTGAAGCTAATAATAAGTATAAGTAGATAAAGGATGAATTATAGTGAAATAATTCATAAAATGAGTAAAAATGATAATAAATGAAAAATATTGTTCACATAAATTTTTATATAATTTATGTGATTTATGAGAATATTTTTAAAAAAATAAATAGTGAATATACTTAAGTGAAAATATTGAATTATTTGAAAATAATTCAATAAACAAGCAAATGTTAGACAATTAATACAAATTAATTTATATTCCCTGCAAAGAAAATGAAAAAGTTAAATGACGAAATTAAGGAAAATAAAAAGTATAGTAAGTTAAGTAACCATATTGAATTATTACAAAATAATTCATAATTCGAATAAAATGGTGAATTATTATAAATAATTCACAATCGTATAAAGTATTGAAATTTTTGAATAATTGCAAATTCAGACAGAAAAAGTAAGAAATTAGCTAAACGTTTAAAAGTAAATAAAATGATTGTAAAAGTAAATTTTTGAATTATAAGGAAATAATTCAATAAGTGCTAAGAAAGCAAAAGAGTGAATTATCCCGATATAATTCATAAAATATGAAAAATATATTGAGAAAATTATTAGCTAAACATTAGAAGAATAATTAATGTTTATAGTGAATTATTGTAAAATAATTCACACAAAAGTGATTGAAAATAAAAAGAAATTAAAAGGAAAATTTACTATATAGTCAATAACACTAAAAAGAGTGTAATTGACGAAGATATATTGTTTAAAGAAAATGAAAGAAATTATAAAAATTATTGAAGTGTGAAAATATTCTGAAAAATTAATTGATTGTTTTTGCCCTTAGCAATAATCAGGTAGTGATTTTCTTATTCAGGATATAATTGGCTAGCCATAGGGACATCTCTGTACCGCGGTGCAAGTCATGGCGACTTGCTTTGCTGTGGATAGGATCTTTGATCTCCATAGCTTCAGTGTTTTCAGTGAAAGTGAAAGTAAAATGTTTTTCGAGAAATGGTCCCTTGGGGATCACTTCTCTCTCAGTGGGACCTTTGGGTCCAGTCCCGAGTATCCTATTTGAGAGTCCTAACATATTGCACTAGGGACATAAAGAAAGTATAGTGCTAAAAATGTAAAAAGAAAATGAAAATTTATGATTAATCGTGAAAAAGAAAAGACTAAAGTAAAAGAATATATATATTAAGAGGTAAAATGGTAATTTTTCCCAAAAAGTGTAAAAAGGTAGTAAACAGTTAAATAATAGTTAAAGTATTCAGAAAGTGAATTTTATTGTGAGCAGGTACTAAAATGTAAATTTATATATAAAGGTACATAAAATCATCTCTTATATTTTTCTTTGGTACTATTTACGTATACGGTTACTATTCACAAAAATGAAAACACTAATTAATTCACAATTTTCACATTAAATGTAAAGAAACGTAAATTACTTCAACTAGTAGTTTAAAGATCATAATAATGACTGAAATGTAATTTGCCATAAAAATAAAGATTAAATTGCAAAGTTGCTAAGTAATAATATTACTGGACATTAAATGTTAAAGAATTAATGATTGTCTTTTGATAAATAAATCAAAAGACTATAGTGATATAAATAAATGAATTGCAAAATTGTAGGTTTGCTATTAAAAGGATAAATTGTGACTAATGAAGACATCAAGTAGTGAATAGAAAATTTGTCATTTCGGTGGCAAATACTAATATAAATTATCAAAGAACTAATATTTGTATTGACCTGATTAAATAAAAAAAAAGAATTGAATAGAAAAAGTCAAACTTAAATCAAGTAAGAGCAACAGCAAAAGGAAGAAAAGAAACGTAACTTTTGCAATTGAAATTACGAAAAAAGTGTTTTGAAGTAAATTGAATTGTTTAGAACCAAAGTAAAAAGCCTGCCAAAAAAATGATATTGATGAATTGAAATTGAAAAGACTGTCAAAATTATTAAGGATTGTTGATAAGATAAAATAAAAATTGACAAGTTAACGTAAAATTTAGCATAAATATGATAATTATGCGTAGCTTGGAAATTCTAGGATTGGTAGTCACCACTGAGCATATTTTGTGCTCAGCACGTAGTTTTTACTGCGTGCAGGTTCTGAAAATAAGTTGAAGCATAGTACACAGCGGAGTGAAGCTTGAAGAAAAGTATTGTCCAGACATTTAAGTATTTTTGGCATGTATATATACTCAGCTAATGAATGTAAGACTTGACTATATTTGGGTTTATTTTATTAATAGTAATTTTTGTTATGTCAGTAAATGATTATGATTTGTATGCGTTTTATGAAATGTTATGTATCTGTTGCATAAGATTGGTTATCGGTGTAAAAAAGAAAAATTTCAAGCAAATCGTTTAAGTTCGTATCGGAAGGAACTGTTTCCGTTGAGGGTGTTATAGGCCCCACCCGATTCCTCACTTTTTCGGAAATGGACAATGTTGCCTCCCCTCATCCAGTTGTCCATTTTCTTAAAAAATGTGCTTCACCCCCAACCATTGCTTTTCCTGCTTCACCTGCACATAAATAAAAACTCAATTGTCAAGAGAAGAGAATAGTAAAATCAATTATATGCATGTTATATTCGTATATAAAAGGAATGGTTGCTTTCAATTTTCCATTGTTCTTGCCCAACACTTCTAGTATCATTCTCTCATTTACTTCCCTTCATTTTAAAAGTTTCTTATCCCACAATTTTAGTAGCATTTTAAATTTTAGTCGATATAAAGAAGGTAATATGACTGTGATATACAATTTAAATGCAAGAATTACAAATTATATTATTATTAATTTTATTTTTGTATTTAATTTGTAGGGGGTGACAATTTTGAAGGTTATATAATTTCAAGATTCAAGATAAGAAATTAATTTTTTTAATGAAATTAGCAAATAAGAAAATTTGTAGTTTATTCAAATTAATTGTTTAGCATGCTATTTATTGTGAATTAATTATTTAGCATGCTATTTGAAATTATTGATTGCTCAATAATTTATAGTGTATAAAATTAATTTAATTAATTGGTAAATATTAAATGCTTGAAAAAAATACATTGATAAATTGCCAAATTTTAAAGTGTGTGCTATGTCAAAATAAAATTTTTATTTTTACATGTTTAACACATGAATTTAATATTAATATTTATATTTTAAAATTTAAAATTAAATTATATATATATATATATATATATATATATATATATGAGATAAACATTAGTTCTATAAAAATTTATGATTAATTTTAATATGATATATGTAAATGAAAAATTTTATTAAAATATAATAATTATTTTATTAATTTGATATGATAGATAGTTCACACATATTTAGCCTCAAGAGCAATCATGAGTGATATTGCTAGACAAATAGTCAACAAAAAATGGGATGAGTTATACAGCTATTGAATTAAAAGCGGTATAACAATTTTCGAGCATATTATTACGATAAATAAAAAATTAAAAGAAATTATTATGAGAGGATATAGAATGACTGAAGAAAAGAAGGTGGAAGCTCTTTGCATGACAATACCTATATGTTATTTGAACGCTGTAATGAAAATTTGGAATGATGAGCATGTAACAAAATATGAGTAGTTAGTCATGATATTTGTGAAAGATGTAATAAATATTAGTGATGAACATTATATAAAAATTAGAGATACAATGCCTGTTGATCAAAGAACATATTGTAAGTATTATAACTACAATATATGGCCTAAATATTATGTACATTAGCTCATAATATATGGCATAAATTTATGTAATTATGTTGAAGTTAATTTTAATGTAAGTTGTTATGATAAGTTCGTATGTTTAATTATTCAAATATTAATGTGTTAATTAAAATTTATTATTTAAAATAAATATAATTTGACAATTATAAATATGAAATCATAAGTTTCATTTGACAATATAATTTTCATTTAGAATAAGAAAGTCATTTATTATGAACATAAAATGATTATATAATCGCCATAAATATTTTTCTGAGTTTATTATGTAGTTAAAAATAAGTTGCAACATAAATCCCTATCATATGGAGCTGCACGAATCAACCTAGGTCCCATTAATAGGGAGTTACTATCAACGTAGGGAAAACATCGATTTAATGCGATATGAAACAATTCTATTTTTTTAAATATATATGTATTATTATATGATTTAGATTATTTGTGCATTTTATTGATGATGATGCTTATTATTACAGAAAGTAGCACATAAAACATCATCATAGAATTTATTAAATATTACGTAAAACATAAAAAAGAGCACATAGTGAAGTAACTAAAACAAAAAAAGAACACATAAAACATCATTATATAATATAATAATATTACATCAAATATAAAAAAAAGAGCACATGGTGAAGTAACATCAAACATAAAACATCATTTAAAAATGTCCACAAATATTGACCCAAGAATATTTTAATACCTTTCTTTTATATATAAGATAGCAATAACGGGTAAAAATTTAAAGGAACTAAGAGTATAAATTTGTATAAAAACAAACCAAATTTCAAAGAAATTATTGCAAAATAGAGTGAAAGAGTTTGAGAAGAAGAACCAAATGATTAGAATGAGAATTTCAAAGAAATTGTTGCAAAATAGAGTGAACGAGTTTGAGAAGAAGAACTAAATTTCTAGGATGATAAAATGAGGAATATACAGCATTTTTGGGTCTTTTAAAATTTAAAGGGTGGTTGACCCGGTAGAATTGCCGGATACCGGCATTGGTAGCAGCCGGATTTCAGTACCACAGCATCAAGGGCGGGCCCAGGATGTCGAATTTTGGCTTCCCTTGTGCCAGATTCTGGCAGCCTACCAATTAAAGATAGATGGGTCTCGCCAGTCCCATTTTGACTCCCCCTATGTCGGAATCCATCACACTAGATGTTCAATTTTTTTTACTGTAGCCCCAGATTTCGAAATATTTTTAAAAATAACACTATTTTCAAAAAATCCCCCGATTACTCTTATTTTCAGCTCTTTCTTTTTATAATAGAATTTTAAAATTTTCACAACGTTAGTTGAGTTTTATACAGGTCATAAGATCAATGATTAATTTGATATTTTAGTTTCATTTACTTGCTAAATGACAAATTAATTAGAACTTTCCTTTTAAAACGAGTGATTTAAAATAAATTGTTACTTATGCATATGAATATGGTACAGTATTAAAATTTATTTCCTAAGATGCTTTGATTTTTGGGTAATTATTGCTTAAAATCAATGAAATGATTTTACTAACGAGTCTTATAACCAATATATGTAGCACAACATAGTATAGTACATCACTTTAAAACGACAATTGGCATCCAAAATACAAAAAAAAAATATTAATACTTGCTGAATTTATATTACAAATTTAATGTTTGTATTACCTTAAATAAAAATAGAAAAAGATAGAATAAGAGGTTTTTAAACTAGTTTAACATGACGTAGAAGATGAATTTTTTAAGATTGTTAATTGGTAACAAAGCTAATTTAATTGGATATAGAATTTTATCGTATTTAGAATATATCAATTATTTATTCGTGACTTGACCATCAGAGTATTAATAAATCTGTGCAGGTCTTTTATTCTTTTTTTACAGGTATCAAAATTTGGATTGAAATTTTATTGGAGAACGTAATCAAATAGAAATTCCTCTAATTTCTCAATCGATCGCATGGTACCATTATGTCTACTAATAATCTGAAAGTTGAAAAAATCCACAATTAGGGGTCAATTTCATTTATGATCACTGGACTTGTCAATTTCATCTATGGTCACTAGACTTACGCCTAAATGTCCAAAAATAACTAACTTATTTTTCATGAAATAAATGTCACTGAACTTATCACCTTTTTGCAAAAAAGTCATCTTGACCAATTTTCGGTGATTACTCTTGCTAGTATGCTAACATGGCACATTTGTCATATGCTTAGACACACGTGGCACAATACGTCAGCAGCCATATCACCAAAAGAGGCTACGTGTCCAGAAATATGATATGGCATGCTGATGTGTCGTGTGATATGGCCTCTTTTGATGACGTGTCATGCCACTTGTGTTCAAGCATATGACGTGGCATGCCACATCAGCATTTTGACAAGAATTATCGTCGAAAATCAGTTAAGATGACTTTTTCTGCAAAAAATATGATAAGTCTAGTAACATTTAAGTCACAAAAAATAAGTCAGTTACTTTTGGGTGATTAGGCATAAGTCCAGTGACCATGGGTGAAATTGACTCCCATAATTTATAATATTTTCAAAAATGTTTTAATCTATGATAGCAATTATGAATTGAATTTGGAATGCACAAAAGTTTATGCATTGATTAGTTGATTTTGACAAATCAAAAATAAAATAAGCAAAAACAAAACGATCATTTATTAAATAGGAAGTCTAAAACTTAAAACGTGTTTGTCTTTTGACATGCTTTTGTCTTGCTCTGTAGCAAGTATCCTTTTTGTTTCTTTTGTTCTTTTGTTGTTTCCTCATTATCATGAGTGATCAGGAGAATGTTAGTGATGTTACTGGGCATGTTGCACAATTATCCCTCAACGATGAAGAGTATGAAGGAGTGGTTATTGAAGGTAAAGAAGTAGAGGATCATAGAGTAGATTTAAGATGGAGTTTGGTGGGCAACTTTCTTACTAAGAAGGTCATTAATATTCATGCTATGAAACAAACCTTGGCTGCATTATGGAGTCCAGGTATGGGTGTGTTCATTAAAGATCTAAGTCCAAATCATTTTGTCTTCCAATTATTTTATTAACTAGATGATCGGTAGGTCATTGACAATGGTCCTTAGACTTTTGATAATAAGCTCTTACTGGTTAATCAACTTCAAGAGAATGCATAGCTTAAGAATGTTCCCTTGAACCGAATGTGCATCTGGGTACAAGTTTATAATCTTTCTATAGGTTTTATGTCTGTTAGGTTGGTTGAAAATATAGGCAACTACATTGGTGGCTTTATATGTGCAAACCCTAAAAACTTTACAGGCACATAGCGTAATTACATGCATGTTAAGGTGTCTATTGATGTTTCTAAGCTTGTTAAGCATGAGATGAAGATTAAGAAAGCTGGCGGAATGTGGATTAAACTTGATTTTAAGTATGAACATCTACCTACAATATGTTTTATTTGTGGTCTTTTGGGTCATTCAGAAATGTATTGTTCTAGTCTAAACCATAATCTGAAGCATGAGTTGACAAGGCATTTTAATGAGTCTATTCATGCTAATAATAGAAGACCCACAGCTTCTTTTGGCAACCAATGGTTGCGGCAATCTCCACCGATAAAGCAACTGGAACAAGTTGAGAAGCTAGCATCCGGTGAGGCTATAGTGGTTGATTAGGTACATTATGGTAACCGAATAGTCTGGGAGAATTGGAAGGAAGTGGTAACGTGAAATTTGGTAAAGAGAATATGGTTGAGAAAGAGGCGGTAATTGAGGAAAGTGGGAACGGGAAAGAAATTATGGGCAATCAAGGCTAAGGTTCTGGAAAGAATCTTGAAGATATAGATTAGAATGATGGGGTCATTATTACAGATCCAAAAAGATAGAAAAAAGAGGACCAAGATAAGAAAAGTTGTAGTGAATTTAGGTTTGGTGTAAGCCTAGGAGATGGAGTTGAATTGAACCAAAAAAACTTGATAGAGGCGGGCCTTGGGGACTAGGCCCACCTATCATAATTAATTGCATTAGTTGGAATTGCCGTGACTTGGGCAATCCACAGGTAATTCATCTCCTAAAGGATAAAAAAGGCCAGGTTCTTGTTTCTTATTTGATACTTTGTGTAAAAGAGACAAATTGGAGAATATAAGATTGATGTTGGGCTATGAATGGTGTTTTAGTGTATATGTTATGGGTCGGAGTGGGGGTTTAGCTTTGTTTGGGAAGTATAAGAAAGAGACCAGCCTTATTGGGTTCTCAAGACATCACATTGATGTGGAAGTCCAAATCCATAATCAAGGTAAATGGAGATTAACGAGTTATTATGGTGAAGCTTGCAGGAATAGAAGAACAGTCTTGGAATCTTATTGTTGCTCTGGCTGGGAAATCTACTATCTCATGGTGTATGTTGGGTGACTTTAACAATATCCTGGATCAAAATGAGAAGAATAGAGGTAATCCTCAGCCTCCTAATCTGATATAAGGTTTTCACAGTGCAGTAGAGGAGGCTTAGTTATTAGATCTACGAATGAAACGGCATGCTTTCACTTGGGTAAGAGGTAATCTTGCTGATGGCTTTATAGAAGAAAAATTAGACCAGCTATTAGCTAATGTAGATTGGGTTTCAAAATTTCCTTACCATGTTGTTTATAACATATATCAAACTTTATCCAACCATAATCCCATATTTCTTGACCCTTTTTGTTCTCATACCTCTATTTTGGGTAATAGATTTAGATTTGAAAATGCTTGGGTTCGTGAAGCTTAATTACTAGAGGTTGTGAGTAATGCTTGGAAATCTTCTGCTAATCTTTCTTTATCAGCCAAAATCAGTTGCTGTGGCAAAGCTTTGTCGAAATAGGGGCAAAAGGTCATAGGTAACTTTAAAGATAGGCTTAAAGACTTAGAAAAAAGGATGAGGGAATTCATGTAAGGATGCAGCATGGTAGCTTTAATGATTTGCAGAAATAGTACCTTACGGGAGATTTTTTGGAAACAAAGAGCTAAGATCTTTTGGCTTAAGAATGGAGATTTTAATTCTAAATACTTTCATGCTGTTGCCTCTAAAAGAAAGCGAAAAAATAGAATTTCTAAATTGAAAGATCCCATTGGTCGTACTAGTTATTAGAATGATGGGTTGGAAGAGGTAATCACCTCTTATTTTCGCGACCACTCATAATAGCTCTGGTTTTATTGCCTCCTTGATTAACAATAGACTCTCGAAGGATCATAATGAGTTATTGTTAAAAGAGTTTAATGCAGATGAGGTTAAGAAGGCAATGTTCATCTTGCATGCAGATAAAGCACCGAGGTTGGATGGTATGAACACGGCATTCTATCAGAAATGCTGGAGTGTGGTTGGTGATGATGTTACCAAGGAATGTCTGAACATTGTTAAGACTTATAGTATTCTGACTCATTTACAAGACACTGCTATTGTTCTTATTCCTAAGAAATAAAATGTGGAGACTATGTCTAATCTCAGACCTATAGCACTTTTTAATGTGCTTTATAAGGTGGTGACCAAAATACTTACTAATAGATTGAAATCCATTCTTCCTTCTATTATCTCAATGAACTATAGTGCCTTTATTCCTAATAGGCTTATCACTGACAATTTTATTATGGCTTATGAAGTGATGCAAGGGTTAAAAAGGAAAACACAAGGAAAAAAGGGGTGTGTAGCTCTTAAACTGGATATGAGCAAAACATACGACAGAATGGAGTGGCATTTTATGGAAGAGGTCTTAATTCGGATGGATTTCAATCTACATTGGGTTAAACTACTCAAGATGTGTGTTGAATCTGTAAATTATGTTGTGTTTTATGATGAGAAGCTTTTGGGTCCAATTTTTCCTACAAGAGGGTTAAGGTAGGGGGATCCCTTATCTCCTTTCCTTTTTATTCTGTGTGCAGAAAAGCTTTATGCCTTGTTTAATCATTATGAAAGTAAAGGCTTGATTCATGGTTGTAAGGTAGCCAATGGTGCTCCAAAGGTATCTCACTTATTTTTTACAGAAGACATATTCATTTTCTTTAAAGCTAACATTCAGGAGGCTGGTGTCATCAAACACATTTTTGATACCTACTCCTCTAATTCTAGATAGTTGATCAATTACAATAAGTGCTCATTAAAGTTTAGCTCTAATACTTCAATCTCTAATAAAGAAGTTATTTGTTCGCACCTTTTATTAATCCAATTGCTTATCATGAAGTTTACCTTGGGTTGCCATCTATAATTAAGAGACACAAGTAGGCCATCTTTGATTTTATTGCTTAAAAAATCGAAAATAGAATTAGTGATTGGAATCAATCCTTCCTCTTTAAAGTAGGGAAGGAAGTTTTGCTGAAATCAGTTGCTCAATCTATATCGGCTTATGCGATGAGTGTTTTTCTGCTTCCTATGGGTCTATGTAATAAGGTGGAAAAGTCTCTTAATTCTTTCTGGTGGGGTTCCAATATGACATCAGGCCATGGTATCAATTGCATGTCCTGGAATAAATTATGTTGGCCAAAGGCTCATGGAGGTATGGGTTTCCGTTCCTTGAGAGATTTTAATTTGGCGTTTATTGGAAAACAATGTTGTAGACTTCTTACTGATAGAGATTCTTTGCTGGCCAAGCTTATGAAGGCTAAGTATTTTCTAAAGTGTGAGTTTTGGGAAGCATCGCTTGGTATAAACCTGAGCTTTACTTGGCACAGCATTGTGGGTGCTAGGGATAGTATTAAACCAGGCTGTACTTGGAGAGTTGGAAATGGTACTTAGATTAGTGTCTTATCAGATTCGTGGTTGCCTAATATTGACTGTCCCTTTATTTCTTCTCACTTGGATGCTTTGTGGGTTAACTTGAAGGTTAGTGATTTGATGATTAATGATCCCCCTTGCTGGAATGTCTCTCTCATTACCTCTGTCTTCAACCAATGGGATTGTAATTTGATTTTTAAAATCCCTATCAGTTTGCATAATTGTTTTGATAGTTGGTAGTGGAGATTAGAGAAAGATGGTAGGTACTCTATTAAGAGTGCATATCGCCTAATTCATCCAGGGCTTTCTGCTTTTTCAGATACCATCAGCAATATGGATTGGAAGCACTTTTAGGGTCTTGCTATTCCTAACAAGATAAAGCACTTCTTTTGGTATGCGCTCCACTCTTGTATCCCTATGCGTACCCTTCTTAATACTAAGGGTGTGGAGGTATCCATTTTATGTCCGTTTTGTCATTCTGAGGATGAAACCATTATGCATGTTTTATTAGATTGCTCTTTTGTTCGTGATGTTTGGGTTAAATCTGTGTTGGGTTTTATTAAAGGTTATGGTGCTGATCTATTGCAATGGTTTAGTTTATTGGCTAGATGTCTGGATTCGAATAGATGTGGTTTGGCAGTGGTGATTTGCTGGGCCATATGGAAGGCAAGGAATGATCTTATCTGGAATAATGTTAAGTCTACCCCTTCAGCTATCCTTTCTTTAGTGGGTATTGTTTCGAAAGAGTGGAAAGTTTCTCATTCAAGTGAGGCTGCCCTATAAATCAGAGTTTTAAATTCTTATGTGAAATGGTCTCCTCCTCCTCCTGATTTTTTGAAGATTAACATGGATGCAACCTTGTTTTTGGATACCTCCTAGTTAAGTTTGGCATTTGTTGCTAGAAAAGATCAAGGGTCTTTTATTGTAGCTTACTGTAGAACTATGCCTAGTCTTCTTGATCCTTTGATTGCAGAAGCCCTTTGTGTTTGTGAGGCGCTTAGCTAGCTTGAAGTTTCAAAAATTTCCTCTCCTATGATTGAAACTGATTCTCATCTTGTTTATAGAGCCCTCATGTCTAAGTCTACTGATTTTTCTTCTTTAGGTCTTATTATTTTGTATTGTAAGCATTTATGTGTTTCTTTTGATAAAATCCAATTTGGATTTGTTAAGCGATCTGCGAATGGTGTTGCTCATGCTTTGGCAAGGGCTGCTCTTTCTATGTTAGATCTGGTTACTTAGGACTTGTCTCCCCGTTTTGTATTATCTCAACTCCTTTGGCTGATTATTTTAATGAAGTTTCTTTTGGTTTAAAAAAAGGACTAAAAAGGAGAGTTTTAAGGGAATTGAATGACTCCCTAAAATAAATAGGAAATCTTAGGGTTTTAGGGGCTCTAGCTTTCTTCTTTCTTCTTCTTTTTTTCCTTTTCTTGGGTGGATAAGATTAAAAAATACTTAACTAAATCTTGAAAAAGACTAGAAAAATGTTTTATTATTTCGATCAATTATGGAGATCAATGGGAGAAAACTTGAAGCCTAATTCTCTAACCTTCTAAAAAGCAACTAAGGGTAATATTCTGAGTGGTATTCTGGACCCACAAAAATATTCTCTAGGTTCTAAAATCCGATCTTCACCGTTCAAAATGAGGATTTGGATGTTAGAAAGCTTATCTCCAAATATTAGATCGATCTAACGGTGCAATCATTAGTAACTGGCATATTGGTGAAGCTGGGTAGAGAGATACATTTTTATTCTGAGGTTATGTCCTGACGCCGTAAAATACTCTACAAGTCTTAGAATCCGATCTCTACCTTTTAGAATTGCTATCGGGGTGTTCAAGGGCTGCTGTACAAAAATTAGCTCGATCCAACGGTGCAAGCTTTGGAAAACGGCAGATTAATAAAACTGGATGTTGAAGGTAATTTTGCTAAGCTAATTTATCTCTTGATTTAGTTCTTTTAAGCTCATTTATGTAGTATTTTTTATTATATATGATTGGATCTAGGTTGTGAAACCCTTTTTAGGATATTTTGCTGTGATTTATTGTGTGAATGTGTTATTTAATTATTTGTTTTGATCTTATGTCATGAAAGTATGTCTTTGACTAACTATGCTTATGCCATGATTCAATTTTATTTAATTGATGCTTTGATATTTTTTCATGTATGTGATGATATATCTAGGATTGCATGGTTTAGATTTATTCTTCCATCGATGCGCGTTTTTATGTTTCTTGATTAAATTCTGTATTTTATATTTAATTAATTGTTTAGCATGCTTTAGATGCATATTTGATTATCATGGTTAGATTTATTTAAATCTCCACTAATCATGTTTAGGCTTTGCTTCAAGGTTTGTTCTTATATGTGATTTTGGTGCATGATTAGATGTTCTAATGTGTTTTTGGCATGATTTAGCAGCTTAAGATTAAAATTCATTTTGTATGTCTTATTGCATTAATTTTATTTGCATGATTCATTATATTTCTAGATGTCATTTTAATTATATTTCTTTTTCACATTCTGCTCTTATTCTTAAATGCATTTTTATTTTAGTTTACTTTATCATGTATTTTCCCTTGCTACATCACTAACCAATTTTTCTTTGTTACATTGGTGAGTGTCTTAATCTTTATTCATCGGGTTTTGGAGCTTGAAGGGCTGCAAACTTTGGAGAATTCCCATGGAAGATATTAGCTCTATTTTATTTTTTTTATTTATTGCTTTTATTTATTTCTTTATTATTTGATTATTTGGATGTATTATTATTTTTGGAGATATAATAGGTAGTAAAAAAGGATGATTTTTGCACGTTGAATCAAAATTCATTTAAAATCATTTTCATTAATCAAATTGGGATTTTCTTAATAAAAATGGACCAATGCCCGATTTCTTACCCTAAAATTCACACAAATAATAAGAGCCTTTTTGTGAAATATGCATGAGAGAATCAATGTTCCCAATCTAAATGAATACCCTATTTTATGTATGATGTTTATTTATCTTTCTTTTATACATTATTCTTTTCTTTGGGATGATTTGCTTATGTAATAGTTAAGTAGCTTTACTTTATTTCTTTTACTGCTTTATTTATTTGCTTGGGATGATTACTTACTTCTTACACTTTTGCATTATGTGAGAGAAGAGAGGAGATTAATTCTAAAACTTAATTATAAACCGACACCTAACTAAAGTGCCTAATAAGAGTGATGTTCCGAATACTTATATCTACCTGGGCATCAAAAGGTCGAGATAAACTTTTCAATGTTCTATCAGCTCACTAGTAGATGCCTTTCATGGGTTGACCGTCAGCAATAAATTGAGCTTGACCTTTCTTATTGCGAAACAGCCAATTTATGATAAAAGTGAGCCTCCTCCGATCTTAGATCCTAAAAGAGAGCCCTAAGAACCCAACCGAAAACCAAGGCGAGCTCCAGTACGTGTCACAGTGGCAACTCCGCTAGGGAGCAAAGAGGCCTTACTCGTTTTGGTTAAGTTGTTTATAATTTGGTTTTGTTATTAATCTTTTCTCCTTTCTAAAAAATTGAGTACATCTTAAAGCCTTAAAATTAAGTTAGGCATTCCTTTTTAGCCCCGGTGTTATCCTGAAGCACGCCCTACGTTCACTCAATATAGGGAGGTATTAAAAAGACCCACCAGCCTAAGTCCAGTACCAATTGGTATATAAAATGGTGACCCATCGGTCATTATGCTTGTGATGAGCTAGACCTATTAGCAGAGACCATGTTTAAGTAGCCCTAAAGTTTCATCACCCCTGACTCAAGCCCATGTAATGACAATAGCACACTACAAGAAAAATCCATTTTTTCGACGAAAATTCTCGACAGAATTGAGTGAATTTTCGTAGGAAAACAAAATTGCCGATGGAATTTAGCGACGAAAAATGATGTAGGAGATCCGGTTGTAGGTACTTTTATGACGAAAAATTTCCATCGGTAAATGTATCGACAGAAAATGTTTCCGTCGCTAATTCTGTCGACAGGTGCAAACCAAAAACCTATCATCAGTTGCCATATTTACCGACATGTTTTTTTTTCGTCGTTAAAATTATCGACGGTTTTATATGTTCTGTCGGCAATTTTACTGATGGAAATAAGTATTCCGCAGGCAAATTTCCGACGGAATGACGCTTTCCGTAGTAAATTTAGCGATGGTAAGTAAATTCCATCGGTAAATTTGCCTGTTGCAAAAAAAATTTGCGAAGAAATTATTCGTCACAATTCCATCACTAAAAATATTATATATTTTTAATAATTGACTCTAGCTTATGACAATGCTTGTGTCTGGTGATGATACTAGTAAGCCACTATGAATTCAAAACAACGGAAAAAATAGCAACTGATACCAGCTCTACAATTCAACCAAAAATTAATAAAACTACAAGATTCTATTATATTCGTTAAATCCATACCACAAATTCAGCAACAAAGAAACAAATAAAAACATGGTTAGTTACAAATAATAAACATAGGAACAACTTAAATTAATAAAATACTGAATGTTCAATTGAAGCTAGTCAAATAATTAAAAAGATTTCCACCTGTCCGAATCAACATACCTAACTAATCATGCACTTTACAATTTCCATCAATTAAAATATGAAAGTTCAACAGCTCAACCCAAAATCAGAATGTAGGGTGGATATCGAATCAAAATTAGCAAACTTCACATATTTTTTTCATTCATAAATCTTATAATTGTTAATGTAATCTATATCAAATCCTTTAATTGTCTTTTTATAACTCCATTTTTTGAATTAATCTTAAAATTAAAAAAGTACTAAATATTTTTTATTTTATTTTATCCATTCCTTGCATGACAGTAAATTGAAACATATTGTTTTTACTATTTATAAAATGGACATATATCATATAAATTATCATGCTTTTAATCCTAGAGGTTTAAATTAACCAGGCAATCAAGTTTGTTTCAGGTATTATACAACAGTAATTGTTGTATTATATCTGTAGACAGATATCATTGAAGTCTATGTTGGGATGTAAATAAAAATCTTATGAATTATCATGCATCACTCTATTCCCAATGGGAAAAATTAATTAATCCATAATAGGTGGTCAAAGTAATTGTCATGCAGTTTCCTATCTTGGAAAAAACTACATGTTTTGTTCTTTACAATTTGTAAGCGCATATGATAAATAAAAAATAATTAATTAATAAGTAGAACGAGTTCACACCAACAAAGAAATCATAAAAGAAATGAAAATAATTAGATATTCACTTAATCAAAAGAGTTGAGATATTTTTCTCATTATTGGACACCAACAGGACCATTCATACGAAACTTAAACTATGCAACTATAGAATATATGAGAGGCAAGTTTCATATATTAGAAGTTATTAAATGACAGCAATAAGACAGGCAAAACCAAAGAAAATTTCATTCATTCTATATTAATATAACAATTGAATGAAACTTTAATTAACTTTTAATTAGGAAATGATAATAGCATGTGACGCAATGTTTACCTCAACATCAGAGTTGAATGCTGCCGGACTTTTTGTAGCATCCAATTGAAGCAAAAGTAACATCACAAAAAAAGGAAATAAATGAATAAGAAATGAGAATATATTATATTATTTTTTGCATGAAGGGATCGGAAGGCCAACTTGGCAAGTTGAAGAGCAATATCGTTTTGGCTCTTAAGTTGCTGAAGGGTCCTTAGCAAATACTGCATTAAAATAAAAATGTTAATACTTCCATTTTCTTTTCTTGTATCCACCGTGGAAAATTAGATATATAATATTAAATAAATGCTTTACCTCTTTGTTCTGGAAATCACTGCAAAACAAGAAAAAATGAGAAAATAAGCAACTATGATATATATAATAAAAATGAAGGTCAAAATACCAAAAGAAATAATTGAGTTGTAAAGCATACGGATGTCTATTATGTTCAGGGTATATGGCACTGCACAAAAAAAAAAAATAGAATATATATATATATATATATATATATATATATATATATATATATATATATATGAGATCAAAAGGGTAATTAACCTCATTTAAATGAAAAATAATTAAATTACGTAATTTTGAATCCATAAATAGATATATTAAGAGCATAAGTACTGCTCTTTCTCTTGGTCTGGGAGATTAACATAACGTGCAAACACATCCTCAATCCTGATTTTTAATAAATAAATAATAATAAATTATTATATTGCAAACATTAATCGTAAATTTGCTGAAAAATAAATCAGTAAAACAACATTTCTCAACCCTTCAATTTCAAAATAATAGTCAAAGATCCTAATATATAGAGTCGCGGTTAAAAAAATTTGTAAATCTGAACTGTAGAAAGAAGTTTAAGAAGAGGCAACAAAAATAAATAAAATTATATAATTAACGTTCAATTTATCATTAAATTGAGAAAGAAAAACGAAAGATCCAATCAAAAAACAAATAATAAATACAAAAGGAAATAAGAAATACCTTTTTTTCCCAGAGATATGGCTGAGACGACTAGAAGGATTCAGATTTCATCCTACAAATGAGGAACTCATCAACCATTATTTGAAAAAGAAAATCTCATCTTCAATCAATCCAGAACTTTCTAGAATAACAAGCGTCAATATCTACAAGTTCAATCCATGGGAATTCGTGGTGACACTCCAGTCTTCTTATCTACTAATGCATAAACGAACCTACTTAAATCACTCATGCAAATTTCCTACTTGATGTAAAAGTTATTCTATTTGTTTCCATGATTCTTCAGATTGTATTTACAGGCAAGGCCCTATTTATAAAATCTGGATCCTAAATCATCAAAACCCAACCACCAAATACATTATACAAAAATAAAATCACAGCAAACAGACACTTAATTTAAAAGAAAATAAACAAATCTTAACAAATTTCAGAATTTATTAAAATGAAATCAACATAGGCAATGTTGGCAGTCATCGGAGCTTCGTCGGAGCTTGACCGAAGCTTCGCCGGTATGAGCCAAGGACACTGGAAGGTAGCCGACATCGAGAGGAGTCCCACAGCACTGGTCACGCACTCTAAAGCACCGTCGTTTGATTGGGATCTGCTTAAGAATTGCCTCCTTCTTCCTCTTGGATCTACTCGTTGCCAGCAATTTGGGGGCAAATGAAGGGTGTCGCTGGACTCACCTAATTTTTAGGAGCTCGCTGGTATATATGGTGTCACTGGTGGCCATTGCGGTTTGCCGAAAAGTGGAGGTGAAAGCTACGGCAAGGGGAAAGGAAATGAGGAGAGAAGGGAACTAGCGTCGTTGATGGTGGGAGGTGGAGGGATAATGCACCTGTGGTTGGCGATCAGAGATAGTGACGGAACGAAAACCGCCAGCGATGGTGCCATTGATCGGTGAGAGGCCCTCCTGCATTCTCTACCTCTCCTTCCAGATTTCCCTTCTTTTTCCTTTTTCTTTAGTTATCATTTTCTTAGACAATTTATGGCCTTAAAATTTTGTTTGGACAATTCTTATTATATACATGTATATTTGTTGTTGTCCTTGTGAAATATATTATTTTATATTTAACAAGTTTTTCATAAACAATGACATTTGTTTGTTTCTTCATTTATTTTATAAATAATTAAGAAAAAGAAATCATGTAATTTGTAAGTGTATATGATAGATTGATTAAATATATTAATTAAATTATTAAAATTATTGTTCTTTTATAATTCTATATTCTATAATAGGCTAAAAACAATTAGTTGTGTTAATCGAATTGGCTAATTTTAGAAACTAAATGTGAAATATATAAAATGTATAAATTGCAATGTTCAAGAATTGAGCATCTTATTAACCAAATTTTTATTTTTGCTTTCATCTCTACCAAAAGACTAAGCAACTTAATAAAATAAATTAATGAAATTATTCAATAGCCTTAGAATTAAGAAATTAAAAGGGAAAAAAGTGCTCTAACATCTTCATAGCAATAAATTAACTTCTCTTTTATATTGATTAAGTGCGATCTATTTATAACTTTCATACTATTGGAGGTCTATCATTTTAGTAAATTAAAAAATATATATATATTTTTCGAAAATTTAATTTTCATTGTAACACATTAAGCACTATAGTTTGATTTTGTTTTGCAATAGTGATTATTAATAGTAATATTTCTTATTTTCATAAACTACTTATTGCCTTTGCCTTTTGCACTTTAATAATTTTTAACTATAATTTTGAACATTTGTTTTTTGTTTTCATATCACTCTTGAATAGTGTAGCCTTTACGTAAAAGGGTGGGGATAAGGGAGGTGCCTAAAAGAATTGAACTTACATGTCATAATAGTCAAATTGAATTAATAGTATAATAGGTAATAATAAAATAGGAATTTTGATTAATTTTGAAAAAGAAATATTATAAAAATTGGGGTTTATAATTTATTTCAATTTACCGACGGAATACTTATTCCGAATAATGCTATTTCCTTTAAATTATTTAGATAAGAATTTATTATTAATATAGTCACTAAATAAAAATTTGCGTGGTTTTAGTATAGATTAACTTATAGCTTAATTAATTAATTAGTTGACTATAACTAAAATTTATAATTTCTTGGTTTTAAATTAAAATTTATAACTTATGCGATAGATGACAAAAATTGTGATGACGTTTACCTAAGCGCAAGAAAAATCTTACAATTATGTTAATTTTTTAAATAATTTTTGTTTAAATTCAAGTTATTATCTTATGAAATGGACAAAATAAAAATAAAATAAAATTGTATGAAAATATAATTTATATTTTTATAATATTTTTGTCATGTTTTCATTTAAGAAAAAATTATATATAAATCTAGTGTGGACAAATAAAAGGAGAATCGAAACAACCTGTTGTTCGCCTTACCTAATCTTATTAAATGGAAAGAAGCTGATGTGACCTCTTGAACAAAACCAACCTCTTTATTTGTATTTTTATTTTTATTTTTGTATGTGTATTTGTATTTGAATAAAAGAAATATACACATAAGTTAGAAGAAAAGACTTGTTAACAAATTTGGACCAATAAATCACTTATAAGGCATGACTATTGGAAAAAACCAGAAACAATAAAAACATAATACAACAAAGTTTTCCAGTATACTATTATTTATTTGTTATACTTTATATATATATATATATATATATATATATATATATATATATATATATATATATATATATATATATATATATATATATATATATATATATATATATATATATATATATATATATATATATATATATATATATATATACTGAAAGACATGAAGAATGGGTAGCCTTTTAAAAGATTAAAAACCCTAATGTTAGGAAATATATATTTGGCTATTGAGTTCAAGCCTTTTTAAACATCGTAGATAATTTTCCTAGGAAATTACATGAAATGAAATAATTAAATTTTACACATAGTACTATTTATAAATCATTATTAACTTAATCATATTTTGAAATTATCAACATTTATGTTATTATTTTTTTAAAAAATAAAGTTATTAAAAGAAAATAAATAAATATAACAATTATAATTTATAACAACAATTGGTTTTTAGGGAAATTTTACCTACGGAAACATGATTCCATAGGTAATTTACTGACGGAATCATGTTTTCGTCGGTAATTTATCGACGTAATCATATTTTCATAGGTAAATACCGACGAAAAATATTTTTGTCGGTAAATTAATGACGAAATCATATTTTCATAGGTAAATTACCGACGAAAAGATTTACTGACAAAAATATGATTCCATTTGTACCGACGGAAATATGATTCCGATACCAATTTAACAACGAAAATTATATTCCATCGCTAAATTTCGTTAGCAAAATTTGGCGGGAAAATTTCCCTTCATTATTTACAACAATGACAAGCCACATATGACAAATTTATATTTATATACTACTTAATATTTAATACAAAAATATATATATTCATGAAAAGATTGTTATTTACAAATGGATATCATCGTTAATTGAATATCTAAAATAATACAAGCATATATAACAATAACAAATGTCCCCAAAATGTCATACTATAAACTTACAACTATAATGTAAATAGATACATTTGCTCCTAAATCTAGTGCTGAAAAAAGTTGTTGCATCTCCATCTATTGCTGAATTTGTCTGATCTGCTGATCCATCTCTTGTTCATGCTCAGCACAAATCTCAACTTAAAATTCAATCTACATAGTAGACAAATATTGCAAGGACAAACTATGAGAAGCAAATAAAAAATTAATACAAGGGTGTGAGAAATTAACATGAGGCAAGTTTTCTAGGAATAATATCGAATCTTAAAAAGTTTAGCTTTGGTTGTTTGTGGGGTTTTATCAATCTATCGTATGGTTATGGAATGGTAATGATAAGCAAGTCTAGTCTAATATGCTACCTTCAGTCAAAATCAATTAAGATTTCTAAATAAAATTAAAAATAACAAAAGCATAAAAGCCCACTGTGAGTAATCAAATGATGCTCGAAAAGGAAGGCCAGTAACAGCAGGTTCAATAGCCTTCCCTTAAAGCCAATTCCATGATTTTGAATTTTCCAAAAGAAGGCCAGTAACAGCAAGGCAGTGCATCCACTGCATGAAGAAGAAAAAGAAAAAGAAAAAAAAGTCATGTTCTCATCAATAGATAACTTTATAAATAAATAACATATGTAAAGCACAATCAATTGACAAGGATTTTGAAATCTGCGATGATAGTAACCATATTATATGCAGAACTTATGAAGTAGATCAACCACATTCATTTCCATCACTCCAAAAACTCTTTCTAATTGAGAACATACTTAAATTAATCCCCACTACTGCAGTTCTGATATGAATGGATATCAATGTAATTTTCAAAAATAAAAACATAAGATTAACACACCTGGATAAAGTATGATGGAGACGAATAGTAACTAAAAATGGGTAAAATTATATATATATATATATATATATATATATATATATATATATATATATATATATATATATATATATATATATATATATATATATATATATATATATATTGCAAATTGTGAGCACCCCTACTTTCTATAATGGGAACATTGCAAATTGAGAGGACCCCCACTTTCTATAATGCGAACATTGCAGATGAGTACTCATGAAATAAAATTTACATTTTACTCCTGCTCTACTGCCATATGAAATCAACCACTACTCGTAACCAATAGCCTATAGCTATGAGCTGAATGCGATCTTAAATGAACATGGCATTTGTTCAAGTGTGTAACTTAGCCAAATCAAATCCAAAACAGCAACAACACAATCACTTCTTACAATAACAAATTAACCCTGCTAAACATGGGATACTAAAGTAACTAAACCACCTGTTTCTGAGAGATACAATTTCTCTCCATAAATCCATTATACATAACTATTATATTGTTACAGTAACAAGAATAACTAAAATATATTAACAAGAGAATTGGTAGGCAATATAATATATACTTGAACTAGATTTACATAGACAATGTAAGGAAGAAGCATGACATGTAATAACATTGTTCTGAGCTATTTGAGGTTAAGTCACTGAGCTATTTGCTCAATTCTTCCTGACAATGCTATCAATAGATAAATAATACATAATACTAAAACTGGTTTTTCTCATTTCAATGATATCTTTCTCCAATAAATTTTTTATTTGATCTTTTTAATGCCATTTATTTAAATAAATAAGGGTACCACTTATTTAAATCCAAGTATCAAACTGATAGTCCAATGTACTGAAGAAAACAGCTAAAAAGAAAAGCTAACAACACCCCAGCTGTGAATGTGATCTGATCACGTAATGTAAAGATATGAATGAGTTTTTATTATTAATATTGCCATAACATCTTATTTCTGTGTCCTAGAATTATATTTGTTGCATTTGGCATAGAAGTGCAGCAATATTATTCAAAAATATTACAAGTTATATTAACATATCAAAAAATTACAATTTTTTCATTTTAACAAAAAAGAAACCAAAAACAAGAAGCAAAAATCATCTATTGCCAACATATTTTGAATATAACATAAAGCTACAAAAACTGTACACAAGGAAGCATATAGAAGATATAAGTGCAAAGAATTAAATAGGGAGCTGCTAAATTAAATTAGAAAAATCAACAACTCAATCTCTTCTTTGTTCTGACCACATATAAACCAGTACATGTTGGCCTCTCTATAGTTTCTAATCATTCTTAATACCTCAGTTATGCAGAAATTCAATGCTAAAAACAATAATATATGATTGAGAAACAACAAAAAAATGAAGGAATAATTTATGACTCAGATCCAAAAATACTAATAGCAGTGCTGAAGCAAGCAACATTACTAAATTTACTATTTAATTCTGAAGAAATTAAATATCTATATCATTGACAAGATAAACAAGGAGCTTGATAATGTCACAATGAAAAATTGTGTGGCACAAAATACAGATTCCCTAATATCTAAATATTTAATATCAAAAGTATTTCCCAAGTCAAAAAGCAAAAAGTATAGAATCACACTTGTAAAGGCAACAAAGCAACCAAATAGAGGATGAATCAAATCACGAACTACAAGTTTTCACAGGCAACTAAACATCAACAAAAGGTAAGAAACATTAGTATTCAACAATTTAAAATCATTTTCAAACATTGACAGTTCAAATAAATTATATATAAGACTATAAAATAAAATTATAAATGTAAATTATAAATGTAAAGTTCTAAATAGAATCTATAAGAAGGTGAGTTCTAGAATATTTAATAATTTTTTTTAGTTTCTAATAGGTCAAAACAGCCAAGGACTTCATTTTCAAATAATGCCTTTTTAACTATGGCTACATTAATGAAACATTTGTTGTTCTAGATAAAATACAGAATATAACAAATCGAGATATAAAAGATGATATCATAGCCTGAAAATAAACAGACCTTCATAGGTGCTATAGTATCACCAAAATAGATTTTGTCTTCTTCTCCAACTCCTTTCTATGCTCAGCCATTTCAACCAATACTCCATGGCTAATCTCAGGTGTGTAACCCATATGGTGAAGAAGTGCCTGCACAGTAAACAATTGTGAACCGAGGTCTTGATTAACATCCAAACAGAAAAGCAAATAGCCAATACATTTAAACTTTCCCATGGTACAAGAGCTGGGATGAAAGAACAGAGAGAGGGATGAAAATGCACCTAGAAAAAGAGACACAGAAAGAAAAGATGAAATCTCTGTCCTTGAAGAAAGCAAATTCAAGACCAAATTCCTAATCTTGTAATGAGAGAGAGGGAGGGAGAGAGAAGCTAATTAAAAGGGGGGCGGCATTGAAGGGTAAGGTTTTAGGAATTTAGAAAAAAATGAAACCCGCCAATTCCATTTTATCCCGCTCAAAAAATTTCAGTGAATTAGCTACAGAATGTCTCTCGCAAAATTGGCTACAACATTTTCCCAAGCTAATTTTGTGAGAGCTATATTCTCCTAATTTAATTATTTTATTGTATAATTTATAATAATTGATTATAATTAATATTATTAAATATAAATATAATAATTAGTTCAATTTAATTAATTAAGTAACAACAATTTAGTATAAAAAGCTAGCTTTGGATTTTTAGTGTAAACAGTTTGCTGTTTTAATATAAACAGCTAGCTGTTTTAGTATAAAAAACTAGTTTTATTTTTTTTAGTGTAAACAGCTTGCTGTTTTAGTATAAAAAGCTAGCTTTAGTGTTTAAGTGTAAACAGCTTGCTGCTTTAATATAAACAACTTGCTGTTTTAGTATAAATAGCTAGCTTCATTGTTTTAGTGTAAACAACTTGCTGTTTTAGTATAAAATATTAGAAAAAAATATTATTAGTCAATCATTTATTTACTAACTTCATATTAGAAAATATTATTAGTCTCAATTACTATTAAAATGTTAGAAAAAACCTTTCATTTTCACCCTATCAATTAAATCAAACGGACACATTATTATTGCAATTGTTCTAAGTTTTGTTAACAAGATTCCATCATGTTATTAGCAACATCAATCATGCATTATTTTCTTTTTTCCAGTTCTGTTCAAGTCTATCAAAATATAATTAAATTTAATTCAATCTCAAAATATAGAAAATTTAGAGTTAGACATCCGTGAGTAGCCCACTATCACAAAACTATTGATGGTTTTAATACCGTATTAAAAAAATGAATTCGAGCTTTAACTTAATTCTAGAAATTAGATCATAATGTAAAAATTGTCTGTTATCATAAAAAATATTTATTTTTTTATGACTGATCAATATAAATAATTAACAGGTTTTCAAATGTGAACAATATATAAAATAAAAAAAGTCATTAATTAACAACTTATACTGACATAGGATATCACATTAAAGAGATTTCTATATATATTGAGGAAAGAGATGAGGCAATTTCCATCTGCATTTTTGACATTTATAATTAGGGTAATCTCATTAGTAATGGCTAATAATAGAATTATAGGGCCAGTAATTTATGTTAACAGCAATTTACGCTGTTATAGTTTGGCATTTAATTTTTTTGTAATAATTATAATTCTTACTCACAGATGAATGATTAAATTCCATCATTTCTTTAAGTAATATCCCATCCGTTTCATTTATAGCTATAATTTTTGAAAGCTTTTATTTAATTTCATTTTTCGTGATAATTTTTAAATTTTAGAACTTATTATTTATATATTTTATTGTTTTATTTTTATGTATGATTTGAATTAAACTTAAACATGTACGTAGCTAAACTTTACTATGATATACTGTTAAATGAACATTAGTATATTATAGAGTATTCGTGAGCTAATTTCACACACTGCATATTTGAATTTTTCAAGATTAAGAAAATTACCAGTACATTAGTTTGTAATTTAGCCAAATTTTATAAAAACAAAGAATGGGATGTATATTATAATAAATTTACACATTTATTTATTTAAAGAACAATTATCGAGTCAATTATCGACCGAAAGTGATAGTTCAAGTTTATTATAAATTTAATAAATTTTTATAAATAATAAAAATATTAAAATTTTTTATTGAATTTATATTCTTTGGATAATTGAATACGGTGTATTTAGTTTGAACAAAAATAAACACAATACATTCAGTTGGATATAAATGAATTCAATTTAGTTTTTGGCAAAAGTGGATACATTGTCAAAATTTATATGGGAAGAGTTGCTAATGAGTTCACTAATAAAAGGACAAAATAGAATCAAAGATACTAAAACAAAAAAAAAGTAAATAAAATAAAATTTGCCGGATTTCTAGGCTTTCCATATTTATTTACTTTTTTGCCCTTGATTTACTTGACATGGCATGTAGACATGAGTATACTGGGTATTCATTTTTACAAGGTTATCTTCTAAATCATGTATCTTCTATTCCCTTACCACCCCAAAAGTCAAACAATGGGCCAATGCATGTTTCTATCAGTTATATATGCAACGTGATAATATATATATATATATATATATATATATATATATATATATATTTATTTATTTATTTATTTACCTTTTTAAATTATTTCTTTTATTTACCAGTTAAAGATTAAATTTTAAGTTAACCAGATTAATTAAATTAAATACAATAAAAGAAAATTAAAAATATTTGAATGAAATTGTATCTGAAACTTGTAAAGGTTTTTTTATCACAGTATATTTTTATATTCCAAATTATACATCAGTATTTATACAAATCACATGATTGGCCAAGTTAATTGAATAATTTGTTTCCACTTTGCAATATGTGTGACGTTATTAGTAACAATTTTATTTGATAAAAGGCGTGAAATGATTTTAAAAACAGTTTGCACTAGCTAATTTGTATATTAATTTAACAAGTAATAATAATTAATATTAACTTTTGATTGTTTTTTTCCTTTTCAATTGTTGGATTTAAATTAGAAACTTTTTCTTTTCAAGATCATTTTTAGATCCACGTGAAAACATACACTCCTCCAATGCCCTTCAATAAGATTAAAGAAAAAATAATTTCAGATTATACTGTTTGTTAAAATAATACATCAATTATTTTTAAGTTTATTGACTTTAATCTCTTTTTACATATAATAAAAATAATGAGAAGGTTTATTAATTAATAAGTGTATACAATGTACCACATATCAAAATCAATAAGTGTATATAGTGTATTACATAGCAAATTAATTATATTACATAGATTTAAAATTAATAAAGCGTATTCACTTTTAAAAACTGAATATATAGTATTTATTTTAGACAAAAAAAAATCAACAATTATATATTAAACTTTTAATTCAGCAGTGAACAGCTTTACTTCCATGGGACCCACGTGAAAAGAGGAGTGAGTGTAACTTAAGTTACTTAATCACCTTTTTATAAGCCCAACTTGGCTTGAGCTTAAAATGGCTTAAATAACTTTAAATCTTTTACTTTTATAAAGATTAGTTTTGTGCTAAATAAAATTAAAAAATGCACATTTACATTATTATCCCTATTTGAGTCACTCAATTTGAGTTGTTAATTTTTTTCCTTTAATAAATAAATTCATTCCAACTCTATTTACAATACGAAAAAGATAAGTGGCTCAAATTGAGTCACTCAAATAGGGACAATAATGTAAATGTACATTTTTTACTATTTTTTAAGACAAAATTAACCTTTATAAAAGTAAGATATTTGAAGCCATTTAAGTTAAATCTAAACCATTTTAACCTCAAGCCATATTGGGCTTATAAAAAGATAATTAAGTCATCATTGTTATCCTCTTTTTGCTTTTTTGCTTCATATATTCGGTGAATATCAAATTAAATGTGGATAAAAGTGAATGCAATGTATTATTTTTTGGCAAAGTAAATACAATTATTAGAACTGAATGCTAAATTGAATGCAGATACAATTTATTAAGTTTGTATTCAGTTAATTGAATTTTATAATTGTAGTGGTTAACCGAAAAAATTGGTTAACTAGTCTAAAAAATCGAAACCGATTGACTGGTTAACTGATTGCAATGGACTGGTTAATGGTTAGTCTTTTGAAAAAATCGATGTATATGGACTGGTTAATTTTTTTGCTAATGGACTAGTTAACCGGTCCATGCTCATCCCTACAGCTAGCTGTTTTAGTATAAAAAGCTAGCTTTGTTTTTTTTAGTGTAAAAAGCTTGTTGTTTTAATATAAATAGCTTGCTTTTTAGTATAAAAAGCTAGTTTTGGTGTTTAAGTGTAAACAACTTGTTATTTTAATATAAACAGTTTGTTGTTTTAGAATAAAATGTTAGAAAAAAATATTATTAGTTAATCATTTATTTACTAACTTCATATTAGAAAATATTATTAGTCTCAATTACTATTAAAATGTTAGAAAAAATATTATTAGTCAATCATTTAATTACTAACTTCATATTAGAAAATCATATATTATTTTTGTATATATTAATCATTTAATTATTGTATTTTACTAAATTTTGTCAAATTTATATTTATTCTCCTAAATTATGAGTTACCATATCAGTAAATGTTTTTTCAAATGATCAAAACTGAAGATGTAACTGCAAATTGAAACTCAAAACGTCACAAATCAATAAAATAAATTGCTCTTATAATTGGTAAATAGCTCTTTTTTTTTTTGTCAAATTTAGATGAATAACCAACTTTAGGAAAGGAAATATATATTAAGCAAAAAAAGTTTACCGTATTTACATGTGGGGGAAATTTAATTTTTAATTTCTAGAAAAGCCTAAATGATTTAGATGAAAGGCCCTCATACATATTTTAAAGTTGCCATTATTATTTTACTCTGAAAGAATTGTTCCGATTATATATATATATATATATATATATATATATATATATATATATATATATATATATATATATATATATATATATATATATATATATATATATATATATATATATATATATATATATATATATATATGTTGGTGTTGTATTAATTTAGCAACTGGATTTCATGAGTTTTTATACTGACAAGTATCATACAATAATTAGTATAGATATGGAGAAATAATTGAGTAAACAACAAAATCGATAGTTAGATCAAATTTAAAAAGAAATATATTTAAAATTGTGCATACTGAATACTGATGCACAAATCATGCCTGATTAAGTTATAATAATAATAATAATAATAATAATATTATTATTATTATTATTATTATTATTATTGTTATTGTTATTGTTTCTTCCCTCAGTTGGGGTAAATTAAATTGTAAAGATGAGTACAGAAAGGAATTAGTAGAAAAATAGCTAGTTGTTTAAGAGATAAAACATATACAGCTAGCTGTTTAAGGCAAAAAAGGAATTAGCCATGTTTGTTTGATCCATTTGATCCATCCTTTTCTTGTTCTATTTCTTCAATTGATGCTATCCAAATTATACTAAAACTTGGATTTCATCACCATACTCTAACTTTATACCAAAATTTTGATGTTATCCAAGTTTTCTTTCCTTTTTCTTTCTCGCACGTGCATCATGAAGGTAAACTCCAATTTTTTTAATAATCAAAATAATGCTTTAACAATTATAGGTATATGAACATAATAATCAAAATAGCATTTTTTAATCATCAAAATAGTATTTTTAATAATCAATTTTTTTAATAATCAATATTGTATTTTGCTAAATTAGCGACAACATTGATGTCGCCAAATTAGCTACAACATTGTTGTCGCCAATTAGCTACAGGAATGTTGTCGCCAATATTGGTATAGGAACATAATTGTATTTTGCTAAATTAGCAACAACATTGTTATCGCCAAATTAGCTACAATTATGTTGTCGCCAATTAGCTATAACAATGTTGTTGCCAATACAGATATATGAAAATAATTGTATTTTGCTAAATTTGTGACAACATTATTGTTGCCAAATTAGCTACAATAATGTTGTCGCCAATTAGCTACAACAATGTTGTCGCCAATATTGGTATATGAACATAATTGTTTTTTGCTAAATTAGCAACAACATTATTGTCGCCAAATTAGCTACAACAATGTTGTCGCCAATTAGCTACAACAATGTTGTCGCCAATATAAATATATGAACATAATAATATTTTGCTAAATTAGCGACCAAATTGTTGTCGCCAAATTAGCTACAACATTGTTGTCGCCAAATTAGCTACAACAATGTTGTCGCCAATATTGGTATATGAACATAATAGTATTTTGCTAAATTAGCGACAACAATTAACTACAACATTGTTGTCGCCAAATTAGCTACAACAATATTGTCGTCAATTAGCTATAACAATGTTGTTGCCAATATTGGTATAGGAACATAATTGTATTTTGCTAAATTAGCGACAACAATAGCTACAACCATGTTGTCGCCAATTAGTTACAACAATGTTGTCGCCAATATAGGTATAGTTGTTTTTTGGTAAATTAGCGACAATAAATTAGCTACAACGATATTGTCGCCAATTAGCTACAACAATGTTGTTGCCAATATAGGCATATGAACATAATAGTATTTTGCTAAATTAGCGACAACAATAGCTACAACAATTTTATCGCTAATTAGCTACAACAATGTTGTCGCCAATGGAGTCATATGTATGGAATAGTATGTTTTGCTAATTTAGTGACAACATTGTTGTCGCCAATTAGCTACAATTTTGTTATCGCTAAGTAGCTACAACAATGTTGTCGCCAAATCTATTTTTATTGTCGCAATTATTTGCGCCAAATTTTTGGCGCCTGATATTAGTAACAATAAATATTTGTTGTCGCTAATTTGTCGCAATATTTGTTTTCCCACCAAATCTTTCAAGATTTTTAACGAAAGCGATTTTTTGTCGCTATGTTGTCGCTATATTATGCATTTAGCAACAAATTTTATTATTGTTGCAAATTTTTGTCACTATTCTGCATTTTTTTGTAGTGAAACTAGTGCAGTAGTTTTCCTTTTTCTTCTATTTATTATTTTTTTATTCCTCTTTTTTTTAAATATGTAGATATGCAACTAGTGGATCTCTAACTTAAGGGGTTAAAAATGATTTACAAATAATTCATGCTTACAAAATATCAATACTTTATCTTACTCATCAAAGCATTACTACATCTTTCACACAAGTTTTTCTACATGGAAATGCTAAATTTATCAAAAATTTGGTTAAGGCTAAATATAAGTGCATGAATAAAATGGGATAAGCTTAAAATGGATACCTAAAGTAAAAATGGTTAGTTGTTTAAGCAAGCTAAAAGAGGTTATTTATAATACCCTTATCATTTTTCAAGCATACTATATACTAAATGTGATCTCAAAAATTATCTAACACAAGTTCTAGAGTAATGAATACAAGAGGAATTCTCTCAACAAAATTATTAACATCTTTAAGGCTCAAAAGTTCACCATGGCTATGACAAAACTCTACATCATGCAAGACTCACTAATCTAAAAACATGCTTAAAGAAACTTGGCTTAAAAGAAATGTATATCAAAGTACTTTACCCAAACATGCTTATCCATAGAAGCACAATCATATTAAAACAAAAAATCCTTAATTCTAAGTTAGTAAATGTATCCAATAGACTCATAATTAACTATGCAAGGATCGCCTACACATGCTATTAAGCAATAACCTCACAAAGAAAAACTCCATAACACAACATAACATAACATAAAAATTTAAAACTACAAAGTAGCTTCCCCACACTTTAAAGGACACAATGTCCTCATTGTGCAAAGAAGACACAATAAAACACACAAAAATAGAAAAATAAACAAAAAGATACATGCAAAAATACAAATACAAAAATAAAACTAAAAAGTAGGAGTTAAAGGAAACGTTACACAGTTGGTCCACTAGGTGTCACTTCCTTGGCAGCACACTCGCGATATATGTCGCGCTCGCGACATACCTCGCATTCGCAACAATGAAGAAAAATTATTAGTTTTTTAATTTATTTTTTTTTCTGAAATTTATAATGAAATACGAAGTAATATAACCTGTAAAACCAAAAATAAACTATGTTAGTATACTAAATCAACTAAAAAAAACACAAAACAAAACTAATTAAATATTGTAATCCAAAATCATAAATCAAGATTCATAATAACAATAAATTTAATCAAGCATTCCCCGACAACGATGCCAAAAACTTGATACGCTTTTTCTTAAAAGCTTAAATACCGCAAGTATACGGTGTACCGATTATAGTACTTCAAATATTGATCCCACGAGAAATGTTGATTAACATTGTACACTATTACTACTCAATTTTAATCTTGTTTGCAATGCTCATTAATTTGCAAGTTAAAACTATTATTAACAATACACTACAATACACTAAACTAAATATTATTCTACTTTAATGATGATCAAAGAAGACTTATGAGTATAATGAATATAACATATACACAAATAATGAATTAGATATTTTTCCCTTATTTATAATTCAATTTTTATCATGCAAGCCAAGTTGGAATAATGTTCTCTGATGTAGCTCTCGCATCTAGACTAGATTATGCCTTAAACATGCATTTATGGTTCTAAATCGCAGCTCTCACATTTAGACTAGAATTACATAAACACACATTCAAAGAATAAAAACCAACCAATAACAACTATCTCCACATGCGATCTCTCAAACTATGCTTTGATAATGAATTTTCTATTAACTTTCAACAAGACGTTGCTCTTGCTAACTCCCTTAATTATGACCATTATTATAATTTTCAGAGAAGGAATTGCCATCTATTGTCATTTTCCCTAACTTATAATGATACTAATAATGATTTACTAGCAAATTCTACATATAAAGATAAATGAAAGAGAAATGATTAAATATGAAAAACAACATTCAAATTCCTAAAAAGAATTCATAATAATAACAAAGAAGAAGTAAAGATTAGAAATAAAAGGAGGGGATCTCTCAACCCTTCTTCCTTTAACCAAGTGTAGTCTTCTTCCTTTTATTTTCCTTCTCTTCAACAAATAAACTAAAACTAAAACCTACAATACTTCTCTCTAATAACACTTTCAAATAAGAAAAATAAAATAATAGTTCTCCTCCCTAATTGAATATAACTTTTAGGGTATTTATAAATTTTCAAGCATCAAGTCCTTTCAAGTGCCCCTCCATAGGTATGCAACCATTAGTAAACCTTGGTATCCTTTTAGGTGACTTTTCAAGATTAACTACTTTTAACTGCCATCTGTCGCAATCGTGACACCTATCGCGCTCGCGACAAATTACGCTTCTTCTTTGCACCTTCTTTTCCTCATCTCTTGCCCTAGAAATGCATCCTTTGTTGCGCTCGCGGCATATGTCGTGCTTACGACATGGCTTCTTCTTCACACCTTCATTAGTGCTTCTAAATTTGCCCATTTAAGCTCCAAATTGATTCCTTAACTCCTATAAAACAAATAAAATAACCAAAAACACACAAAATACAAAAAAGCAACATAATACACATAAAATACTAAAATATTAAATACTATACTTAATAAAACTAAACACACATACACACTATTTATGAGCTTTTCAAGTTCATATCAATTCCCCACACTTAAACCTTTACTTGTCCTCAAGCAAAGCATCAAGATGCACAAGAAAATATCATAGCTTAAACATATAAATAAAACATAAAACATAGAATATGGAGTTCGTCCTTCTTGAGATTCTGCCAAGTTAACACATGCAAGGTTTCTTTAACATATTAATTTTTAGTCAATGTTAACAAATACCAAAACAAAATCTTGGATCTATAAGGTTTAATACTCATATGCCACTAATAAGATAAATAAGGGAATGTAAAGTGCAAAGATACAAAGTTTCTAGAAACCTTATTTCTTACAGTATGTACTCTAACCTAGCAAGTATTACAAATTGTAAAGTTAATCTCTCATAATTTGTGCCTCACATCACTCAAGTATTTAATGGATAGTGTTTAAATCATATTTTCTCTTATACCATCACATACCATAAGCTTGTATTAAATAATAATCTCCATCACTAACATAGAATAATGCACAAAATTAAAAGGGTTTATAATGGGTTGTAACTTGGCTTAGGTTAGGGTAGGAAAAATTTCGGTTAAGTAGCTCATTTATGTGGAGAAACATAGCAAGTACTAAAATAAGTAAGACTTTGTATGGCAAAAACTAAAGCATGATATCTATCTTTCCTAATGAAATTTCCATATCCCCTTACAATATTCTTCAATTCCCACTAGTTTTCACATCATGCTCAACTTCAACTAGTTGGTTCTCTTACTTTTATCCTCATTATTTTAAACCAAACTAGTGTCGTAGTTTTCCTTTTTCTTCTATTTATTATTTTTTTATTCCTCTTCTTTTTTTTTAAATATGTAGATATGCAATTAGTGGATCTTTAACTTAAGGGATTAAAAATGATTCATAAATAATTCATGCTTACAAAATATCAATATTTTATCTTACTCATCAAAGCATTACTACATCTTCCACACAAGTTTTTCTCTATAGAAATTCTCAATTTATCAAAAATTTGGTTAAGGCTAAACATAAGCGCATGAATAAAATGGGATAAGCTTAAAATGGATACCTAAAGTAAAAATGGTTTGTTGTTTAAGCAAGCTAAAAGAGGTTATTTCTAATACCCTTATCATTTGTCAAGCATATTATATACTAAATGTGATCTCAAAAATTATCTAACACAAGTTCTAGAGTAATGTATACAAGAGTAATTCTCTCAACAAAAATTATTAATATCTTTAAGGCTCAAAATCTCACCATGGCTATGACAAAAATCTACATCATGCAAGACTCACTAATCTAAAGAACATGCTTAAAGAAACTTGTCTTAAAAGAAATGTATATCAAAGTACTTTACCTAAACATGCTTATCTATAGAAGCACAATCATATTAAAACAAAAAATCCTTAATTCTATGTTAGCAAATGTATCCAATAGACTCATAATTAACTATGCAAGGATAGCTTACATATGCTACTAAGCAATAACGTAACAAAGAAAAACTCCATAACACAACATAACATAACATAAAAATTTAAAACTACAAACTAGCTTTCCCATACTTTAAAGGACACAATGTGCTCATTGTGTAAAGAAGACACCATAAAACACTCAAAAATAAAAAAATAAACAAAAAGATACATGCAAAAATACAAATACAAAAATAAAATTAAAAAGTTGGAGTTAAAGGAAATGTTACACAGTCGGTCCACTAGGTGTCACTTCCTTGGCAGCGCACTCGCAATATATGTCACACTCGCGACATACCTCGCGTTCGCAACAATGAAGAAAAATCATTAGTTTTTTTTAATTTAGTTTTTTTATGAAATTTATAAGGAAATATAAAGTAATTTAACCTGTAGAACAAAAAATAAACTATGTCAGTATACTAAATCAACTAAAAGCAACACAAAACAAAACTAATTAAATATTGTAATCCAAAATCAAAAATCAAGATTCATAATGACAATAAATATAATCAAGCATTCCCCGGCAACGGCGCCAAAAACTTGATATGCTTTTTCTTAAAAGCTTAAATACCGCAAGTATACTGTGTACCGATTATAGTACTTCAAATATCGATCCCACGAGGAATGATGATTAACATTGTTCACTATTACTACTCAATTTAATCTTGTTTACAATGCTCATTAATTTGCAAATTAAAATTATTATTAACACTACACTACACTAAAATAAATATTATTCTACTTTAATGATGATCAGAGAAGACTTATGAGTATAATGAATATAACATATACACAAATATGGAATTTGATATTTTTCCCTTATTTATAATTCAATCTTTATCATGTAAGCCAAGTTGAAATAATGTTCTCTGTTGTAGCTCTCGCATCTAGACTAGATTATGCCTTAAACAAGCATTTATGGTTCTAAATCGCAGCTCTCACATTTAGACTAGAATTACATAAACACACATTCAAAGAATAAAAACCAACCAATAACAACTATCTCCACATGCGATCTCTCAAACTATGCTTTGATAATGAATTTTCTATTAACTTTCAACAAGACATTGCTCTTGCTAACTCACTTAATTATGACCATTATGATAATTTTCAGAGAAGGAATTGCCATCTATTGTCATTTTCCCTAACTTATAATGATACTAATAATGTTTTACTAGCAAATTCTACATATAAAGATAAATGAAAGAGAAATGATTAAATATGAAAAACAAATTCAAATTCCTAAAAAGAATTCATAATAATAACAAAGAAGAAGTAAAGATTAGAAATAAAAGGAGGGGATCTCTCAACCCTTCTTCCTTTAACCAAGTGTAGTCTTCTTCCTTTTATTTTCCTTCTCTTCAACAAATAAACTAAAACTAAAACCTACAAGACTTCTCTCTAATTACACTTTCAAATAAGAAAAATAAAATAATAGTTCTCCTCCCTAATTGAATATAACTTTTAGGGTATTTATAAATTTTCAAGCATTAAGTCCTTTCAAGTGCCCCTCCATAGGTATGCAACCATTAGTGAACCTTGGTGTCTTTTTAGGTGACTTTTCAAGATTAACTACTTTTAACTGCCATCTGTCGCAATCGTGACACCTATCGCGCTCGCGACAAATCACGCTTCTTCCTTGCACCTTCTCTTCCTCATCTCTTGCCCTAGAAATGTATCCTTTGTTGCGCTCGTGGCATATGTCGTGCTTGCGACATGGCTTCTTCTTCACACCTTCATTAGTGCTTCTAAATTTGCCCATTTAAGCTCCAAATTGATTCCTTAACTCCTATAAAACAAATAAAATAACCAAAAACACACAAAATACATAAAAGCAACATAATACACATAAAATACTAAAATATTAAATACTATACATAATAAAACTAAACACACATACACACTATTTATGAGCTTTTCAAGTTCATATCAATTCCCCACACTTAAACCTTTACTTGTCCTCAAGCAAAGCATCAAGATGCACAAGAAAATATCATAGCTTAAACATATAAATAAAACATAAAACATAGAATATGGAGTTCGTCCTTCTTGAGATTCTACCAAGTTAACACATGCAAGGTTTCTTTAACATATTAATTATTAGTCAATGTTAACAAATACCAAAACAAAATCTTGGATCTATAAGGTTTAATACTCATATGCCACTAATAAGATATATAAGAGAATATAAAGTGCAAAGATACAAAGTTTCTAGAAACCTTATTTCTTACAGTATGTACTCTAACCTAGCAAGTATTACAAAATGTGAAGTTAATCTCTCATAATTTGTGCCTCACATCACTCAAGTATTTAATGGATAGTGTTTAAATCATATTTTCTCTTATACCATCACATCCCATAAGCTTGTATTAAATAATAATCTCCATCACTAACATAGAATAATGCACAAAATTAAAAGGGTTTATAATGGGTTGTAACTTGGCTTAGGTTAGGGTAGGAAAAATTTCGGTTAAGTAGCTCATTTATGTGGAGAAACATAGCAAGTACTAAAATAAGTAAGACTTTGTATGGCAAAAACTAAAGCATGATATCTATCTTTCCTAATGAAATTTCCATATCCCCTTACAATATTCTTCAATTCCCACTAGTTTTCACATCATGCTCAACTTCAACTAGTTGGTTCTCTTACTTTTATCCTCATTATTTTAAACCAAACTAGTGTCGTAGTTTTCCTTTTTCTTCTATTTATTATTTTTTTATTCCTCTTCTTTTTTTTTTAAATATGTAGATATGCAATTAGTGGATCTTTAACTTAAGGGATTAAAAATGATTCATAAATAATTCATGCTTACAAAATATCAATATTTTATCTTACTCATCAAAGCATTACTACATCTTCCACACAAGTTTTTCTCTATAGAAATTCTCAATTTATCAAAAATTTGGTTAAGGCTAAACATAAGCGCATGAATAAAATGGGATAAGCTTAAAATGGATACCTAAAGTAAAAATGGTTTATTGTTTAAGCTAGCTAAAAGAGGTTATTTCTAATACCCTTATCATTTGTCAAGCATATTATATACTAAATGTGATCTCAAAAATTATCTAACACAAGTTCTAGAGTAATGTATACAAGATTAATTCTCTCAACAAAAATTATTAATATCTTTAAGGCTCAAAAGCTCACCATGGCTATGACAAAAATCTACATCATGCAAGACTCACTAATCTAAAGAACATGCTTAAAGAAACTTGTCTTAAAAGAAATGTATATCAAAGTACTTTACCTAAACATGCTTATCTATAGAAGCACAATCATATTAAAACAAAAAATCCTTAATTCTATGTTAGCAAATGTATCCAATAGACTCATAATTAACTATGCAAGGATAGCTTACATATGCTACTAAGCAATAACGTAACAAAGAAAAACTCCATAACACAACATAACATAACATAAAAATTTAAAACTACAAACTAGCTTCCCCACACTTTAAAGGACACAATGTCCTCATTGTGTAAATAAGACACCATAAAACACTCAAAAATAAAAAAATAAACAAAAAGATACATGCAAAAATACAAATACAAAAATAAAATTAAAAAGTAGGAGTTAAAGGAAACGTTACACAGTCGGTCCACTAGGTGTCACTTCCTTGGCAGCGCACTCGCGATATATGTCGCGCTCGCGACATACCTCGCATTCGCAACAATGAAGAAAAATCATTAGTTTTTTTAATTTAGTTTTTTTATGAAATTTATAATGAAATACAAAGTAATTTAACCTGTAGAACAAAAAATAAACTATGTTAGTATACTAAATCAACTAAAAACAACACAAAACAAAACTAATTAAATATTGTAATCCAAAATCAAAAATCAAGATTCATAATGACAATAAATATAATCAAGCATTCCCCGGCAATGGCGCCAAAAACTTGATATGCTTTTTCTTAAAAGCTTAAATATCGCAAGTATACTGTGTACCGATTATAGTACTTCAGATATCGATCCCACGAGGAATGATGATTAACATTGTTCACTATTACTCCTCAATTTAATCTTGTTTACAATGCTCATTAATTTGCAAATTAATATTATTATTAACACTACACTACACTAAACTAAATATTATTCTACTTTAATGATGATCAGAGAAGACTTATGAGTATAATGAATATAACATATACACAAATATGGAATTTGATATTTTTCTCTTATTTATAATTCAATCTTTATCATGTAAGCCAAGTTGAAATAATGTTCTCTGTTGTAGCTCTCGCATCTAGACTAGATTATGCCTTAAACATGCATTTATGGTTCTAAATCGCAGCTCTCATATTTAGACTAGAATTACATAAACACACATTCAAAGAATAAAAACCAACCAATAACAACTATCTCCACATGCGATCTCTCAAACTATACTTTGATAATGAATTTTCTATTAACTTTCAACAAGACGTTGCTCTTGCTAACTCCCTTATTTATGACCATTATGATAATTTTCAAAGAAGGAATTGCCATCTAAGGTCATTTTCCTTAACTTATAATGATACTAATAATATTTTAATAGCAAATTCTATTTATAAAGATAAATGAAAGAGAAATGATTAAATATGAAAAATAACATTCAAATTCCTAAAAAGAATTCATAATAATAACAAAGTAAAAGTAAATATTAGAAATAAAAGGAGGGGATCTCTCAATCCTTCTTCCTTTAACCAAGTGTAGTCTTCTTCCTTGTATTTTCCTTCTCTTCAATCCATAAAGCTAAAACTAAATCCTATAATATTTCTCTCTATTTACACTTTCAAATAAGAAAAATAAAATAATAGTTCTCCTCCCTAATTGATTATAACTTCTAGGGTATTTATAAATTTTCAAGCATTAAGACCCTTCAAGTGCCCCTCCATAGGTATGCAACCCTTGTTGAACCTTTGTGTCCTATTAGGTGACTTTTCAAGATTAACTGCCTTTAACCGCCCTCTGTCGTGATCGCGACACCTGCTGCGCTCGTGATAGATCACGCTTCTTCTTTGTACCTTTCTCTTCCTCATCTCTTTCCCTAGACATGCATCCTTTGTCGCGCTCGCGGCATATGTCATGCTTGCGACATGGCTTCTTCTTCACACCTTCATTAGTGCTTCTAAATTTTCCCATTTAAGCCCTAATTTGATTCCTTAACTCCTATAAAACAAATAAAATAATCAAAAACACATAAAAGCAACAAAATACACATAAAATACCAAAATATTAAATACTATAATTAATAAAACTAAACACACATACACACTATTTATGAGCTTTTCAAGCTTATATCAATTCCCCACACTTAAACCTTTGCTTGTGCTCAAGCAAAGCTTCAAGATGCATAAGAAAATATCATAGCTTAAACATATAAATAAAACATAAAACATAGAATATGGAGTTCGTCCTTCTTGAGATTCTCACAAGTTAATACATGCAAGGTTTCCTTAACATATTAATTATTAGTCAATGTCAACAAATGCCAAAACAAAATCTTGGATTTATAAAGTTTAATACTCATATGCCACTAATAAGATAAACAAGAGAATGTAAACTACAAAGATACAAAGTTTCTAGAAACCTTATTTCTTACAGCATGTACTCTAACCTAGCAAGTATTACAAATTGTAGAGTTATTCTCTCATAATTTGTTCCTCACATCACTCAAGTATTTAATGGATAGTGTTTGGCTCATATTTTCTCTTGTACCACCACATACCATAAGCTTGTATTAAATAATAATCTCCATCACTAACATAGAATAATGCAAAAAATTAAAAGGGTTTTTAAAGGGTTGTAACTTGGCTTAGCTTAGAGTAGGAAAAATTTTGGTTAAGTAGCTCATTTATGTGGAGAAACATAGCAAGTACTAAAACAAGTAAGACTTTGTATGGCAAAAACTAAAGCATGATATCTATCTTTCCTAATGAAATTTCCATATCCCCTTACAACATTCTTCAATTCCCATTAGTTTTCACATCATGCTCAACTTCAACTAGTTGCTTCTCTTACTTTTATCCTCATTATTTTAAAGCAAACTAGTGTAGTAGTTTTCCTTTTTCTTCTATTTATTTTTTTTATTCCTCTTCTTTTTTTTAAATATGTAGATATGTAACTAGTTGATCTTTAACTTAAGGGATTAAAAATGATTCATAAATAATTCATGCTTACAAAATATCAATACTTTATCTTACTCATCAAAGCATTACTACATATTCCACACAAGTTTTTCTCCATAGATATGCTCAATTTATAAAAAATTTGGTCAAGGCTAAACATAAGCGCATGAATAAAATGGGATAAGCTTAAAATGGATACCTAAAGTAAAAAAGGTTAGTTGTTTAAGTAAGCTAAAAGAGGTTATTTCTAATACCCTTATCATTTGTCAAACATATTATATATTAAATGTGATCTCAATAATTATCTAACACAAGTTCTAGAGTAATGAATACAAGAGGAATTCTCTCAACAAAAATTATTAATATCTTTAAGGCTCAAAAGCTCACCGTGGCTATGACAAAACTCTACATCATGCAAGAATCGCTAATCTAAAGAACATGCCAAAAGAAACTTGGCTTAAAAGAAATGTATATCAAAGTACTTTACCTAAACATGTTTATCCATAGAAGAACAATCATATTCAAACAAAAAATCCTTAATTCTAAGTTAGTAAATGTATCCAATAGACTCATAATTAACTATACAAGGGTTGCCTACATATACTACTAAGCAATAACCTCACAAAGAAAAACTCCATAACACAACATAACATAACATAAAAATTTAAAACTACAAACTAGCTTCCCCACACTTTAAAGGACACAATGTCCTCATTGTGTAAAGAAGACACCATAAAACACACAAAAATAAAAAAATAAACAAAAAGATACATGCAAAAATACAAATAAAAAAATAAAATTAAAAAGTATGAGTTAAAGGAAATGTTACATAGTCCGTCCACTAGGTGTCACTTCCTTGGCAGCGTACTCGCAATATATGTCGCGCTCACGACATCCTCGCGTTCGCAACAATGAAGAAAAATCATTATTTTTTTTTTAATTTAGTTTTTTTTTCTGAATTTTATAATGAAATATTAAGTAATATAACCTGTAGAACCAAAAATAAACTATGTTAGTATACTAAATCAACTAAAAACAACACAAAACAAAACAAATTAAATATTGTAATCCAAAATCATAAATCAAGATTCATAATGACAATAAATTTAATCAAGCATTCCTCAATAATGGCGCTAAAAACTTGATATGCTTTTTCTTAAAAGATTAAATACCACAAGTATACGGTGTGTAATGGCCTCAACACCGGTTTGGCCGTGAACAGTAAATTCTGATGGTAAATAGTGCACTCGGGCCGTAAAACGGACCCGAAAGTGAAAAATATTATATTTGACCATTGAAAAGTATTGGTCATGGTGAGTCCGGGGTTGAAATTTGAAGTGAAATCGAGGTCAAATAGACCTCCGAAAGTCAAAAATACGAAAAAGGTAGCGAGTCAATTTACCTGGTAGAGAAGGTGACTTGATTTTGCATAAATTTTTAAAAATAGCAAATGAACTCCAAAAATTGCCATATTTTGCATATCTTCATGAAATTTTATGTAGAATATTTTGGTATAAAAAAATGAATTTTTTGGAGAAGTCGACAGTTGTCGAATCGAACCAGTAACGAACTCCGATTAAGCCGAAATTTTACGTACTACCTATTTTTGATATTTTAAGAATTATGAAATCAAAATTGAAGAGAATTGAAGTGAGGAAGTGAGAGAATTTTATGTGGGCCTTTATAGAGGTGAAATTGGGCCTTAAAGAATTAAATCAAGCCTATGGAATTTTGGCCCAAAGTTTGGCCCATTGGGAGGATTATATAAAGGGAAATTATCTACCAAGTTCCAGCAGATTCTCTCATCTCCTTCCTCCTCTCCTCTTAGCCGAAACATTCTCTCCCATTTCTCTCTCAAGATTTCTTCAATTTTGCTCCATTTTATTTGATATTCAAGCATCTCACCCCTAATTCTATCCCTCTAGATTAGTACTCCAGCCTCAAACCTTTGATTTGAAGGATTTAAGCAGGAAAAATTCTAAGGGAAAGCTTAAGGTGTCTTAAGGAGGTAAGTAAAAATCATGGTTTTAAACTGATTTGTTGACATCTTTAAGTATATTTGGGTGTCTAGAGTTCATATATGTAGTTAAATTAAGTAAATAAGATAAAAAAAGTAGAGTTTCTTTTAATGGAAAATTCAGCTTCTTTAGGGATTCAAGGAGGAGAGCCATCCAATCCAACTAAAGGCAAGGAAAAGGAAGTATAAGCATCCTAAAGCAAGGAAAATATGTAAGTGACTAATAAATCTGAGTAATTTCATTGATTTTAAATGAATATCCTTTATGTAACTTAAGGAACTTATGACTAAGGTGGTGTGTAACTAAAATAATGATAGACTAGTGTTATAAGACCTTAATTAAGTGTGAATAAATGCTTAAATGAATGATTAAGTGAATATATAGCATGGTTCCTTTGTTGGCCGAATGATATACTTAAGGAAACTAAAGTTTATTTGATGAATTTTGATGAAATTAAGCCTTTAAATGATGTTAGAAATGAAATAATACACATATGAATTTTTGTGGAATTTATAGAAATTAAATGAATATTTTAGAAATAAATTATCAATTATGTAAGTAATGAAAGTATTGAAATAATGTGAAATAATGTGTGTTTTGTTGAGAAAATGATTGATTTTGGTGAATTATGGTGAAATAATTCACATATCATGTAAAATAATTGAGAAGAATAATTAATAAGTAAAATAAGAATAAGTAAAGAAATATTAAGAAAATGAAGTTTTGATTGAGATTTTAATGAAATTATGCCCTTAGAAATAGTCTGGCAGTGAAAACCTAGTTCAGGATATAATTGGCTAGCCATAGGGACATCTGAACCGCGGTGCAAGTCATGGCGACTTGCTTTGCTATGGTAGGATCACTGATCTCCATAGCTTTGTCTGTATCTGATATCTGTTCTGTGGGAAAATGATCTGTGAGGTCATTTTTCAGTCTGTCTGGGGCCCATGGGGTCCACGTTTCGAGTATCCTGTCTGAGAATTTCTGTCGATACTGTACTAGGGGCATGAAAGTGATAATAAGTTAAAAGAAGTGAAAAGAAAGATAAAAGTGAAGTTTAGGTAGAAAAGGGACCTAAATGAAAGAAAATAAAAGTGTAGGGGCAAAATGGTAATTTTGCCAAATGTATAATTAATATGTGAAAATGAATAAGAAATAGTTAACAAGGGTAAAATGGTAATTTGGGGACTTAACAGTGCTAAAATATAAAGTTTTTGTGATACAGGGACTAAAATGTAATTTTACATAAAAGTGGTAAAATAAGGCATAAATGATGAATAAATGAAGAAATAGTATACGAAAAATGATAATAAAAGTCTATAATGGCAAAACTGTAAATATGAGATAAAAAGGGACAATTTTGTAATTTCGTAAAACTTTAAGGATTAAATTGAATTTGGATAATAATTAAATAATAAATGAGAATAAAAGTAAATTATGTAAGTAATAACTGTTTTCCTTGATTTTCGAGTAAAATATGTTTATATTAGAAGTTTAATTAAATAATCGAATTTTAATATTATATGAAAGTGCTAGGATTGTTAGTCACCACTGGGCATAATTTATGCTCAACATGTAGTTTCTGTTGCATGCAAGTAACGAATCAAAGGAGCAGTAGTGCACAATCCAAGGAAGACATTCTGTTGTATAGTTACAATGTAATCTGGCATGTATAATGTTTAGTAGTTATGGCATGTATATAAACGGACAGTTGGGTATGAAGACATATTTTTGTAAAGACATATGGATGTATATTTATGCTTGTGGTTATAGTCTGGATATGATATTTTGATGTATTGATGGAGTTATGAAGGTTGAGATGTTTATATTAGAAGTGTTGTGCCTCTGAGAGGCTGTGTTTTGTCTGATTTTTCAGGGGGATAGTTAGAAATACAGCCGTTATGATGCCGAAATTTTGTTAAATAAATAATAATCCGAAATCCTTATAGGTTATTGAATAACTAAGTTGAATTTATTATAATAAGTATTCTAAAAAAAAAATTTTCCGGTGTGCGCGCACTGTTAAGTTAAATCGGAGTGATAAGAGTGTTACAATTATTATTGGTATCAGAGCAAAGGTTTAGGCGATCCTAAGATCGGAGTGGGTATGAAATGATTTGTCTGTATATACATGCCAATTACTTTTTGAAAATGAGTATTTTAAAACTAATGTACATTTGCTCCTTCTGTTTTATAGTGAAAAGATGTCTGCCGAGCAAGGGCAGCAGGCGCCTGAAAGTAGGAGTGAGGCGTCAAGTAATGTTAGGCAACAAGAAGCCCCACAACAAAATCCTCCTCCTGTGGCATCGCCTCCTTTTCCTCAGCCCGATTTTCTTAATTTGATGGCTGATTATATTCAACGGCGACTTCAGGCAGCTCCAGCTCCGGTGTAGCCTCAGCCTACAGTAGTACAGGTTCAGCCAGCCCCACCTAGGCGGAGACCTATTTTGGAGCAATTAAAAAGATTGGGGGCCGAAGACTTTTCTGGACGAGAACCTCTGACCCTTGCAGTGGCTGAAGAATGGTTATACAAGATAAAAAGGCTGTTTGAAATAACCCATAGCCCACTAGAAGAAAAATTTGAAGGCATTGTGGCATTACTTCAAGGTCCTGCATTTATATGGTGGGATTCAGTCAGAAGACACACTCCTACAGAACAGTTGAGTTGGGAGTTCTTTGTGGACCAGTTTGAGATGAAATATATTGGGTCCGAGTATAAAGCTACTATGCAAGAGGCTTTTTGGAGATTAAAACAGGGAAACAAGACAGTGGCAGAGTATGATCGAGAATTTGAGCGCTTAAGTGCTTATCTGGATGAAGGCCAAGCTACAGAGGAGAAATTGTGCTTCAGATTTGAGAGAGGCCTACACACCGAGCTCAGACAGATCGTTGGAGCTCAGAAGTATTCCACTTTGCGAGCCATGGTTGAAGCAGCCATTAAATTAGAGACTACACAAGCAGAGCAGGTTGAGAGACAGTCCCGATTTCAGCAAAAGAGGAAACAGGGGCAGTTTAGTGGTAAAGGGAAGAAGATGAAAGGGTCTCAGGCATTTCAGGGACAATCACCAGCAGCAGCAGGCCGCGGTCAGGGAGGTACATCGCGAGGCAGAGCTCCAGTTGCTGGTACACCTCAGGACAGAGATAGTGGGTCTGCAGTGGCTTGTGAACACTGTGGTACGGTTCACCCTGGAGAGTGTAGGTTGTTGACGGGAGCTTGTTTTAGATGTGGGTCCAAAGATCATCGGATCAGAGACTGTCTCGTAATGCAGACTATTTCAGTTAATTCTCCAATATCAGGTACCGGATCTTCAGCACCCAGAGGTCGGGGTAGGGGAGCCGCCCCTCACACTTCAGCCTCTAGACCGATTGGACAGACCTCACAGGGCCAGAGGAGAGTATCGGGACAGATTTATGCCGTCAGAGCCCGTGAAGATGGGGATGCCCCAGATGTGATAGTTGGTACGTTTCTTTTGTTATCTGATTTAGTGCATGCATTGATTGATCCGGGTTCCACGTATTCTTATATTAGCACTGCTTTAGCTCGGGATAAAGGGATGAAAGAGGAATGCTTGGACCAGGATATTTTGGTGAGCAATCCTCTGGGGCATAGTATAGTGGTTGATAAAGTATATAGACAGTGCCCTATTAGTACTCAGGGACATACCTTTCTAGCCAATTTGATTGCTTTACCTTTCCACGAGTTTGACGTGATCTTGGGGATGGATTGGTTATCCGCCCATCAAGCAACTATCGATTGTAAAAGAAAGAGAGTCATATTGAAGCTTGATGATGATCGGGAGATTACAGTGGTAGGTGTAAGAACTGATTTTCTGTCTGATGTGCTATCTGCTACGGCTGCTAAGAAGTTAATTAGAAAGGGATGTGTGGCTTATATGTGCTATGCAGTGTAGGTCAAAAAGATCAATCCAAAGATATCAGAAGTACCTATTGTCAGAGAGTTTCAGATGTTTTTCCTGATGAATTGCCAGGCTTGCCACCTAACAGAGAAGTAGAGTTTTCTATTGATGTTGCCCCAGGTATTGCACCGACATCTATTGCCCCTTACAGGATGGCACCTGCAGAGTTAAAAGAATTGAAGATTCAATTACAAGAACTGTTAGATAAGGGATTCATCAGATCTAGTGTTTCTCCCTGGGGAGCGCCAGTTTTGTTTGTGAAGAAGAAAGATGGCACGCTCAGGTTATGTATTGATTATAGGCAACTGAATAAAGTTACCATAAAGAACAAGTATCCTCTCCCTCGCATCGAAGATTTGTTTGATCAGCTTAAGGGAGCAAGTGTTTTCTCAAAGATTGACCTGAGATCAGGCTATTACCAGATAGGAGTTAAAGAAGCAGATGTGCCGAAGACTGCTTTTCGTACCAGATACGGCCACTATGAATTTCTGGTTATGCCTTTTGGACTTACAAATGCTCCAGCTACCTTTATGGACTTGATGAATAGGGTTTTTCATCCTTATTTAGACCAGTTTGTAGTAGTTTTTATTGATGATATCCTGGTCTATTCTAAGATGCCTGAAGAACATGATAAGCATTTGAGGATTGTCCTGCAGACTCTGAGAGAAAAACAGTTATATGCTAAGTTCAGCAAATGCAATTTCTGGCTAAATGAAGTATCTTTTCTGGGATATGTGATATCTGCAGAGGGTATTAAAGTGGATCCTTCGAAGATTGATGCAATCCTTCAATGGAAACCGCCCAAAAATGTTAACGAAGTAAAGAGTTTTATGGGTTTAGCCGGGTACTACAGGAGATTCATTAAAGGATTTTCTACTATTGCAACACCTTTAACCCGGCTACTACAGAAGAATACTAGATTTGTATGGACCGATGCTTGTCAAGAAGCCTTTGAAAGACTTAAAGTCATGCTGACTGAAGCTCCAATTCTTACTCAACCAGAGTCGGGTAAGGAGTTTGTGATTTATAGCGATGCATCCAGGAATGGGTTAGGTTGTGTTCTGATGCAAGAAGGCAAAGTGATTGCATATGCTTCCCGACAGCTGAAAACACACGAGAAAAACTACCCTACTCATGATCTGGAATTAGCAGCCATTGTTTTTGCGCTGAAGATTTGGAGACATTATTTATATGGCGAAAGATGCTATATTTACTCAGATCATAAGAGTCTGAAATATCTACTCACCCAGAAGGAGCTTAATCTTAGACAGAGACGTTGGTTGGAATTAATCAAAGATTATGATTGCTATATTGACTACCACCCAAAAAAAGCTAATGTAGTAGCCGATGCACTTAGCAGGAAATTTATGTCAGGTGAAGTTAATGTTCTTAAGTAAGTTAGTATAAGTACTTGATATGATTTAGTAATTAATTGTTTTGTTTGCAGCTCTTCGAGCTATGAATGCCTTTTTAAGTTTAGCTTCAGATGAGGCTTTAGTGGCTGAATTGCAAGTCAAGCCTGACTTTGTGCATCAAGTTAAGATGGCTCAAAAAGAAGATGATCGGTTGATGAATATTAGGAATAGACTTCAGAATGACAGTGTGGAGAACTATTCTTTAGGTGATGATGAAAGCCTCTATTTTAAGCAAAGGCTTTGTGTCCCAAATCAAGAGGAATTGAAGAAAAGTATTCTAACTGAAGCACATCACAGCAGCTATGCTATGCATCCTGGAGGCAATCAAATGTATCAAGACTTAAAAGATTTCTATTGGTGGACAGGTTTGAAGCGGGAGGTGTCAGAATTTGTAAGTAAGTGTCTGATTTGTCAACAAGTAAAAGCTGAGCACCAGGTTCCTTCAGGATTGCTACATCCTTTGTTAGTACCAGAGTGGAAATGGGACAGAGTAACTATGGATTTTGTGACAGGCTTGCCTTTGACTCAGAAGAAACATGACGCCATCTGGGTGATCATAGATCGGCTTACCAAGTCTGCCCACTTTTTGCCAGTACGGATGGATTATCCTTTGTCAAAACTGGCGGAATTGTACATTAATGAGATAGTGAGATTGCATGGAGTGCCATCTTCTATTGTTTTTGACAGGGATCCAAGGTTTACTTCTTGTTTCTGGCACAGTTTTCAAGATGCTTTGGGTACAAGGCTTCATTTTAGTACAGCCTTTCACCCTCAGACAGACGGTCAGTCCGAGAGAGTGATCCAAGTTTTGGAAGATATGCTCAGATGCTGCATTCTAGAATTTGGCTCCAGTTGGGAAAAACATTTACCTTTAGCAGAATTTGCATACAACAATAGTCACCATTCTAGTTTAAAAATGACTCCTTTTGAAGCACTTTATGGTAGGAAGTGCAGAACTCCTCTCTGTTGGACTGAACTGAGCGAAAGAAAATTAATGGGCTCTGATTTGATCCGCGATTCTGAAGAAAAAGTTCGGGTCATTAAAGGTAGATTGAAAGAAGCCATGGATCGTCAGAAATCTTATGCGGATTTAAAGAGGAAAGACATAGAATTTCAGGTTGGGGATCGAGTTTTTCTGAAGGTATCTCCATGGAGAAAGATTCTGAGATTTGAAAAGAAGGGCAAGTTAAGTCCAAGATTCATTGGCCCTTATGAGATACTTCAGCGTGTGGGTCCCGTAGCTTATCGATTGAAGTTACCTTCTGCATTAGAAAAGATACATGATGTGTTCCACGTGTCTATGCTCCGTAGGTATCGATCGGATCCTAGTCACGTGATTACACCAGAAGAAATCCAAGTAGCAGATGACATGACCTATGAAGAAGAACCGATGATAATCTTAGCAAGAGAAATCCGCCAACTCAGAAACAAACAGATTCCACTAGTGAAGGTACTGTGGCACCATCATAACATGGAAGAAGCTACGTGGGAACCAGAAGCAGCTATGAGACATCAGTATCCCCACCTTTTCAATATAGGTAAATTTCGAGGATGAAATTTCTTTTAGTAGGGGAGAATTGTAATGGCCTCAACACCGGTCTGGCCGTGAACAGTAAATTCCGATGGTGAATAGTGCACTCGGGCCGTAAAACGGACCCGAAAGTGAAAAATATTATATTTGACCATCGGAAAGTATTGGTCATGGTGAGTCCGGGGTTGAAATTTGAAGTGAAATTGAGGTCAAATAGGCCTCCGAAAGTCAAAAATACGAAAAAGGTAGCGAGTCAATTTTCCTGATAGAGAAGGTGACTTGATTTTGCATAAATTTTTAAAAATAGAAAATAAACTCCAAAAATTGCCATAGTTTGCAGATCTTCATGAAATTTTATGTAGAATATTTTGGTATAAAAAAATAAATTTTTCGGAGAAGTCGACAGTTGTCGAATCGAACCAGTTCGGTTGAATCGGACTAGTAATGGACTCCGATTAAGCCGAAATTTTACGTACTACCTATTTTTGATATTTTAAGAATTATGAAATCAAAATTGAAGAGAATTGAAGTCAGGAAGTGAGAGAATTTTATGTGGGCCTTTAGAGAGGTGAAATTGGGCCTTAAAGAATTAATCAAGCCTATGGACTTTTGGCCCAAAGTTTGGTCCATTTGGAGGATTATACAAAGGGGAATTATCTACCAAGTTCCAGCAGATTCTCTCATCTCCTTCCTCCTCTCCTCTTGGCCGAAACATTCTCTCCCATTTCTCTCTCAAGATTTCTTCAATTTTGCTCCATTTTATTTGATATTCAAGCATCTCACCCCTAATTCTATCCCTCTAGATTAGTACTCCAGCCTCAAATCTTTGATTTGAAGGATTTAAGCAAGAAAAATTCTAAGGGAAAGCTTAAGGTGTCTTAAGGAGGTAAGTGAAAATCATGGTTTTAAATTGATTTGTTGACATCTTTAAGTATATTTGGGTGACTATAGTTCATATATGTAGTTAAATTAAGTAAATAAGATCAAAAAAGTAGAGTTTCTTTTAATGGAAAATTCGGCTTCTTTAGGGATTCAAGGAGGAGAGCCATCCAATCCAACTAAAGGCAAGGAAAAGGAAGTATAAGCATCCTAAAGCAAGGAAAATATGTAAGTGACTAATAAATCTTAGTAATTTCATTGATTTTAAATGAATATCCTTTATGTAACTTAAGGAACTTATGACTAAGGTGGTGTGTAACTAAAATAATGATAGACTAGTGTTAGAAGACCTTAATTAAGTGTGAATAAATGCTTAAATGAATGATTAAGTGAATATATAGCATGGTTCCTTTGTTGGCCGAATGGTATACTTAAGGAAACTAAAGTTTATTTGATGAATTTTGATGAAATTAAGCCTTTAAATGATGTTAGAAATGAAATAATACATATATGAATTTTTGTGGAATTTATAGAAATTAAATGAATATTTTAGAAATAAATTATCAATTATGTAAGTAATGAAAGTATTGAAATAATGTGAAATAATGTGTGTTTTGTTGAGAAAATGATTGATTTTGGTGAATTATGGTGAAATAATTCACATATCATGGAAAATAATTGAGAAGAATAATTAATAAGTAAAATAAGAATAAGTAAAGAAATATTAAGAAAATGAAGTTTTAATTGAGATTTTAATGAAATTATGCCCTTAGAAATAGTCTGGCAGTGAAAACCTAGTTCAGGATATAATTGGCTAGCCATAGGGACATCTGAACCGCGGTGCAAGTCATGATGACTTGCTTTGTTATGGTAGGATCACTAATCTCCATAGCTTTGTCTGTATCTGATATCTGTTCTGTGGGAAAATGATCTGTGAGGTCATTTTTCAGTCTGTCTGGGGCCCATGGGGTCCACATTCCGAGTATCCTGTCTGAGAATTTATGTCGGTACTGTACTAGGGGCATGAAAGTGATAATAAGTTAAAAGAAGTGAAAAGAAAGATAAAAGTGAAGTTTAGGTAGAAAAGGGACCTAAATGAAAGAAAATAAAAGTGTAGGGGCAAAATGGTAATTTTGCCAAATGTATAATTAATATGTGAAAATGAATAAGAAATAGTCAACAAGGGTAAAATGGTAATTTGGGGACTTAACAGTGCTAAAATATAAAGTTTTTATGATACAGGGACTAAAATGTAATTTTACCTAAAAGTGGTAAAATAAGGCATAAATGATGAATAAATGAAGAAATAGTATACGAAAAATGATAATAAAAGTCTATCATGGCAAAACTGTAAATATGAGATAAAAAGGGACAATTTTGTAATTTCGTAAAACTTTAAGGATTAAATTGAATTTGGATAATAATTAAATAATAAATGAGAATAAAAGTAAATTATGTAAGTAATAACTGTTTTCCTTGATTTTCGAGTAAAATATGTTTATATTAGAAGTTTAATTAAATAATCGAATTTTAATATTATATGAAAGTGCTAGGATTGTTAGTCACCACTGGGCATAATTTATGCTCAGCATGTAGTTTCTGCTGCATGCAGGTAACGAATCAAAGGAGCAGTAGTGCACAATCCAAGGAAGACATTGTATTGTATAGTTGCAATGTAATCTGGCATGTATAATGTTTAGTAGTTATGGCATGTATATAAACGGACAGTTGGGTATGAAGACATATTTTTGTAAAGACATATGGATGTATATTTATGCTTGTGGTTATAGTCTGGATATGATATGTTGATGTATTGATGGAGTTATGAAGGTTGAGATGTTTATATTAGAAGTGTTGTGCATCTGAGAGGCTGTGTTTTGTCTGATTTTTCAGGGGGATAGTTAGAAATACAGCCGTTATGATGCCGAAATTTTGTTAAATAAATAATAATCCGAAATCCTTATAGGTTATTGAACAACTAAGTTGAATTTATTATAATAAGTATTCTAAAAAAAAAATTTCCGGTGTGCGCCCACTGTTCAGTTAAATCGGAGTGATAAGGGTGTTACACGGTGTACCAATTATAGTACTTTAGATATCGATCCCACGAGGAATGTTGATTAACATTGTACACTCTTACTACTTGATTTTAATCTTGTTTACAATGCTCATTAATTTGCAAGTTAAGACTATTATTAACACTACACTACACTACACTACACTACACTACACTAAACTAAATATTATTCTACTTTAATGATGATCAGAGAAGACTTATGAGTATAATGAATATAACATATATACAAATATGGAATTTGATATTTTTCTTTTATTTATAATTCAATCTTTATCATGTAAGCCAAGTTGGAATAATGTTCTATGTCGTAGCTCTCGCATCTAGACTAGATTGTGCCTTAAACATGCATTTATGGTTCTAAATCGCAGCTCTCACATTTAGACTAGAATTACATAAACACACATTCAAAGAATAAAAACCAATCTATAACAACTATCTCCACATGCGATCTCTCAAACAATGCTTTGATAATGAATTTTCTATTAACTTTCAATAAGACGTTGCTCTCGCTAACTCCCTTATTTATGACCATAATGATAATTTTCAAAAAAGGAATTGCCATCTAAGGTCGTTTTCCTTAACTTATAATAATACTAATAATGTTTTAATAACAAATTCTACATATAAAGATAAATGAAAGAGAAATGATTAAATATGAAAAAAAACATTCAAATTCCTAAAAAGAATTCATAATAATAACGAAGAAGAAGTAAAGATTAGAAATAAAATAAGGGGATCTCTCAACCCTTCTTCCTTTCACCAAGTGTAGTCTTCTTCCTTATATTTTTCTTCTCTTCAATCTATAAAACTAAAACTAAAACCTACAATATTTCTCTTTAATTACACTTTCAAATAAGAAAAATAAAATAATAGTTCTCCTCCCTAATTGATTATAACTTCTAGGGTATTTATAATTTTTCAAGCATTAAGTCCCTTCAAGTACCCCTCTATAGGTATGCAACCCTTGGTGAATCTTGGTGTCCTTTTAGGCGACTTTTCAAGATTAACTGCCTTTAACCGCCCTCTATCGCGATCACAAAACCTGTCACGGTCGCGATAGATCACGCTTCTTCTTTGCACCTTTCTCTTCCTTATCTCTTGCCCTAGACATACATCCTTTGTCATGCTCGAGCATATGTCGCGATCGCGACATGGCTTCTTCTTTACACCTTCATTAGTGCTTCCATATTTGCCCATTTAAGCTCTAAATTGATTCCTTAACTCCTATAAAGCAAATAAAATAAACAAAAACACACAAAACACATAAAACAACAAAATACACATAAAATATCAAAAGATTAAATACTATACTTAATAAAACTAAACACACATACACATTATTTATGAGCTTTTCAAGCTCTTATTAGGAGACATGTGCACCAGTTGCTAAAATGAATACGATTAAAATCTTGCTGTCATGTGTAGCTAACTTAGATTGGGATTTGCTATAATTTGATGTGAAGAATGCATTTCTCCATGGGGACCTAGAAGAAAAGGTTTATATAGAGATTCCTCTTGGTTTTGATGATGAAAGAACTCAAGGGAAGGTGTGCAGATTAAAGAAAGCCTTGTATGGATTGAAACAATCTCCGAGAGCTTGGTTTGATAGATTCAGCAAAGCTATGATATCTTTTGGTTATCAACAAAGTAATGTTAATCATACACTCTTTATGAGGCACTCCAAGGGTAAGATCACTCTTTCCATTGTTTATGTGGATGACATAGTGATGACAGGGGATAATAAAGAATAAATGGTTTGGCTGAAGAAGCTCTTAACTCAGGAGTTTGAAATTAAGGATCTTGAGAAGCTATAATATTTCTTAGGAATTGAAGTTGCCAGATCAACCAAAGGGATCTTTATTTCTCAAAGAAAATATGTTCTGTATCTTTTGGATAAAAATTGGCATGTTGAGATGCAAACCAGTAGATATACCCATTGAAAGTAACCATAAGTTACAAACAAGAACTGAAGGATCAGTTGATAAAGGCAGATATCAAAGATTGCTCGGTAGACTTATCTATCTATCTATCTATCTATCTATCTATCTATCTATCTATCTATCTATCTATCTATCTATCTATCTATCTATCTATCTATCTATCTATCTATCTATCTATCTATCTATCTATCTATCTATCTATCTATCTATCTATCTATCTATCTATCTATCTATCTATCTATCTATCTATCTATCTATCTATCTATCTATCTATCTATCTATCTATCTATCTATCTATCTATCTATCTATCTATCTATCTATCTATCTATCTATCTATCTATCTATCTATCTATCTATCTATCTATCTATCTATCTATCTATCTATCTATCTATCTATCTATCTATCTATCTATCTATCTATCTATCTATCTATCTATCTATCTATCTATCTATCTATCTATCTATCTATCTATCTATCTATCTATCTATCTATCTATCTATCTATCTATCTATCTATCTATCTATCTATCTATCTATCTATCTATCTATCTATCTATCTATCTATCTATCTATCTATCTATCTATCTATCTATCTATCTATCTATCTATCTATCTATCTATCTATCTATCTATCTATCTATCTATCTATCTATCTATCTATCTATCTATCTATCTATCTATCTATCTATCTATCTATCTATCTATCTATCTATCTATCTATCTATCTATCTATCTATCTATCTATCTATCTATCTATCTATCTATCTATCTATCTATCTATCTATCTCACACTAGACCAGATATTGCTTATGTAGTTAGCTTGGTGAGTCAGTTTATGCATGATCCTAGAGAATCTCATTAACAAGCTATTTTTTGCATTTTACGGTATTTAAAATTAGCTCCAAGAAGAGGTATTCTTTTTTCAAAAAATTCTCATCTATGAATTGAA
>JBBPFJ010000231.1:0-124356 GCA_037975025.1 Excoecaria agallocha
TAAATCAGTAAGTACGAGTTTGCCACTTAGGTATAATACGAGCATTGGCATATTGTGACAAGCGGTAGTGGCATTAAGATTTGTACTTCAAAAAGTACAAAATTTTACTCGAATTATGTGTTCTCTTAATACTCTGAATCGATTTTGAATTTTTCTTTACAAGGCATACACCGATTCTTTAATCGGGATCTCTTTTATATATACACACACGTATACATATACCATCGCAAGTGATAATTGCTTGTAGTTAATCTATTTATATGATTGTAATGTTTATATAGATCCTCGTTCAGAATAATGATAATATTATTTAACCAAAGTTATTTATTTAGTATTTATTTTGACGGATGAATAGAGTAATAATTACTACAAAATAAGGATCCTCGTACAAGTCGAAAAAAGACAGACAAATGGGGATTAGAGTTCAGGATTATTGTTGACTTCTTACTGGACCACCTAAATAATGGCACTTATCTGAAAATTAAGGCTTAACTATATATTATAAATTAATTATATATAGAATATGATGGTCAATAAATAACCGTGATTCTCTTAATTGAATTATTCATATTCTGAATAGAAGAAAACAGGTTCCATGAATCAAATCCAAATCCATTGGATTATAATCTGTAAAAATGTAAAATAGTGTTTAGAAGGAGAGAAAACCCCTCTCCCTTTTCCTTCGTGTCTTTCTTTATTAAGAGAACAAGGAGTACATATATACATTACATGCTAAATCTAATAATAGAAAGAAATCACATTATATCCCTAAAACAGAGGTAAACAGAGGCCCCTCTAAATTAGCCAGCTGATATGCTAAACTTCCTCTAATGGCAATATACCATAAATATATATGGTAAGTGACAGCTGGGAATATCTCAATACTCCCCCTCAAGTTGGAGCGTGGAGATCACGAATGCCCAACTTGCACAGAAGATATTCAAATTGTGGTTTGCCTAATGCCTTGGTAAAGATATCAGCAAGTTGTTCAGAGCTGCGAACATAGGCTGTAGCAATATTAGCACATTGTATCTCATCACGCACAAAATGACAATCAATCTCTATGTGTTTAGTGCGTTCATAAAACACAGGATTCGCCGCAATGTGCATGGCTGCTTGACTATCACAGTACAACATCATAGGAGCAAAATGATGAACACCCAGGGACAAAAGCAAGCCTTTTAACCACTTTAACTCACAAACAGTTGTAGCCATGGACCTATATTCAGCTTTAGCGGAAGACCTGGCCACCGTATGTTGTTTCTTAGTTTTCCAAGAAATAGGTGAGTCACCTAACATAATAAAATACCCAGTGAGAGAGCGTCGAGTTAGAGGACAACTTCCCCAATCCAAATCACAAAATGCAGACAAATGTAAATCACAAGCAGCTGGTAGAAAAATGCCCTGTCCAGGTGCATTCTTCAAATAACGGACCACACGCAAAGCAGCCTCCCAATGGTCTACCTTCGGACACTGCATGAACTGAGCAAGAACATGAACAACATATGCCAACTCAGGTCGAGTCAGTGTCAAATATATCAACCGTCCCACCAAACGCCGATACTTTTCTGGTTCATGCAAGGCAGCACTGTCAGTTGTTGCCAACCGATGATGTTGCTCTATCGGAATGGTGGATGGTTTGGCACCCAATAATCCAGCTTCACTAATAATATCTAAGGCATATTTTCTTTGACAGAGAAAAATGCCATCTTTATTTCGGGCCACCTCCACTCCAAGAAAATACTTCAACATGCCTAAGTCTTTCATATGAAAGTACTGATATAGATAGTTCTTAAACTGTTGAATTGCAATATTGTTATTTCCTGCAATAACTAGATCATCCACATACACCAAAATACTCAAATGATTTGTGTCACGAGTAAGAGTAAACAATGAATAATCAGACTGCGACTGAGAAAAACCATATCGTTGTAAAGCACACGCCAATTTAGCAAACCAACATCGAGGGGCTTGGCGCAATCCATAAAGTGATTTGCGCAACTTGCACACCCTGCCTGATTGTGAACACCGAAAACCTGGAAGCATCTTCATATACACGTCTTCATTTAACTCACCATGTAAAAATGCATTATGAACATCCATTTGATGAAGTTCCCATCCCTTTGCTGCTGCTACTGTCAAGAGTGTACGAACAGTCACCATCTTGGCAACAGGAGCAAAAGTCTCATTGTAATCAATCCCTTCAATTTGATGATTGCCAAGGATCACCAGGCGTGCTTTGTATCATTGGATAGATCCATCGGAATTATGCTTGATTTTGTAGACCCATTTGCTTCCTAGTGCTTTCTTTCCTGGCGGCAAATCTATCACTATCCATGTTTCATTACTTTCAAGAGCATCAATTTCTTGTTTCATGGCATCTCTCCAGCATGCATCTGCCATTGCTTGAGCAAAAGAAGATGGCTCTATATGGGCTGTCAAGGATGCTAGAAAAACACGATGTGGAGCAGAAAAATTGTCACAAGTAACATAGCGTGCGATAGGATAAACCGTACCTGAGGATTGGATTGGTTTGGATGTATATGCAGAGGGGCTTAGACATTGAGCTGTGTATGTTACATAATCTCTTAGTCGTGTAGAAGAATGCCTTATTCGAGAACCTCGTCCAAGCGCTTCTTGCCTGGTAGTATTAGCCATATCAGTCACACCCCCCTAATTTCATTAGTGTCACCCTGTTCTTGAGTGGAATTTTCAGAATCAGTGATGATATTTGGAGGCTTATTGCATTCCACACCTGTTGCTTCACTCACATCATCTTCAGCTTGGTCACTAACACCGACTGATTTTGAGCCAAGTAACTCAAAACTTGAATCAGAATTTGTCTTATCAATATAGGGAAAATCATCTTCGGAGAATACCACATCCCTTGATGAAAAATACTCTCCCATTTCAAGATCATACAAAAGCCACCCTTTCTTGCCAAAAGGATAACCAACAAAGACACAACGGCGACTCCTAGTGGAAAATTTGTCACTTCTACAATTCATATCCTTCGCATAACATAGACACCCAAAAACATGAATGTGATTATAATCGGGGGGTTTTTGAAACAAAACTTCATAAGGTGTCTTGCTATGTAAAAGTTTAGAAGGAGTTCGATTTATTAAATATGCTGCAGTCAAGACACATTCACCCCAAAACTTAATAGGAAGATTAGCTTGAAATCGTAGAGCTCTAGCCACATTGAGAATATGGCGATGTTTCCTCTCTACTCGTCCATTTTGCTGAGGAGTTCCTACACATGAAGTCTGAAAAATTATTCCAATTTCAGCAAAGTAATTACGTAGACGAACAAATTCTGTCCCATTGTCACTCCGAACTATTTGCACATGTTTTTTAAATTGACGTTCAATCATGGCAAGGAAATTGCGGAATACACGTTCCACTTCAGTTTTATCAACCAGCAGATAAACCCACACACCTCGAGAGAAATCATCAACAATCGTTAGAAAATATGAAGCACCACACGAAGAAGCAACTCTATAAGGACCCCATAAATCACAATGAACCAGTTCAAAAATTTCATTTGATTTATTCTCACTAGTATGAAACACTGCTCTGGTTTGCTTAGCTTTAAAACAAATATCACATATTTTATTTTTAGCAGAGTTTTCTTTATTTGAACGAAAATGTGGAAGCAATTCTACTATTTTTGTAGAAGGATGACCCATTCTTCTATGCCACAGTTTGGAAGCATCCACAAGGCTAGCCTAACATACTTGAGCTGATGGCAGAGTTTTGAGATAATAAAGCCCCTTGCATGTTTCACCCACTCCAATCACCATCCTCGTAGTGCGGTCCTGTATAACACAATCTTTATCAGTAAGCATCATCGAACAGTTTGAGTTACCATTTAATTGGGACACTGAAATTAAATTACAATGAAAATCGGGAACAAAAAGAACATTAGTTAATTTCATATGTTTCCCCAAATGTATCGTCCCTTCCTGTAAAGCCATTACATGCTTCCCATTAGGCAATCCAATCGGACAAGCCACAATCTTTTTCAAATTGGTTAAGCATTCCAAATTTCCAGTCATATGTTGGGAAGCTCCAGAATCAATTATCTAGATCATATTGTCCTTACCAGTTATCTTCTCGTTGATATCTGGTTTGCAAGAGTTCAGCAAGTTCACAAAAGTTGTCTATTGCTCAGGTATTAAAGAACCAGTTTCTGCACTAGTTCTCTCTGTCGAAGTTGACGATTGGCCAGTCACTAGTGCTATGTAATGGCCTCAACACCGGTCTGGCCGTGAACAGTAAATTCCGATGGTGAATAGTGCACTCGGGCCGGAAAACGGACTCGAAAGTGAAAAATATTTTATTTGACCATCGGGAAGTATTGGTTATGGTGAGTCCGGGGTTGAAATTTGAAGTGTAATCGAGGTCAAATAGACCTCCGAAAGTCAAAAATATGAAAAAGGTAGCGAATTAATTTACCTGTTAGGGAATGTGACTTGATTTTACATAAATTTTTAAAAAATAGCAAATGAACTTCAAAAATTACCATATTTTGCAGATCTTCATGAAATTTTATGTAGAATATTTTGGTATAAAGAAATGAATTTTTCGGTGATGTCAACAGTTGTCGAATCGAACCAGTTAGGTTGAATCGGACCAGTAACGGACTCCGATTGAGCCAAAATTTTGTGTACTACCTAATTTTGATGTGATAAGAATTATGGAATTGAAATTGGAGTGATTTGGAGTGAGGAAATGGGAGAAATAATTTTGGGCTTTAAATTAGGTGTTAATGGGCTTTAATTAATTAACTAAGCCCATTAACCCAATCCAAGCCCACAAAGCCCAAAACCCAGCCTATAAAAAGTGAGAAAACTCTGGAATCAGCCAGCACCTCATCTTCTTCCTCTTCTCCCTCCCTTGGCCGAACTCCCCCTTACCATTTTTGTGTGAGTTTTCTTCATTTCTCTCTCCATTTCACACCAAATCAAGCCACCCAATAGAAAGTTCTGCCTCTCTAGTTAAGTATTGTGACCTCCTCTCTTCAAATCAAGGAAGGAAATCAAGAAAAATAAGGAGAGAGAGTTTAGGGTTTCATTTGAGGTAAGTGAAACCAATGGGTTAAAAATTTTTCTAAGGTGCCTACTTATGTTTTTGGGTGCCTAGAGTTCAATTATGATGTTATTTTTAGCATTTGAGCTTGAAAAATTAGAGTTATAATGGCTTGAAATTTCGGTTCACTTAGGGAATCAAGGAGATTTGCAAGCTTCCAAGGCCAAAGGCAAGGAAAAGGAAGCTTAGGCACACTAGAACAAGAAAAGAAGGTTAGTGGCTAATGAATCTTAGTATTTCCTTTGATTTTAGTCATTAAACCTTTATGTAACTTAATGAAAATATGAAATAATTGATGTTAAATTTAAAGTAATGATAGAATAATGTTAAGAGATCTTAAATGAGTGTGTTTAAATGCCTAAATGATTTATTGAATAATTGTATGGTATAACTACTTTGATGGCCGAATTGCATCCTAAAGAAAACCTAAGTGTATTTTATGAAATTTGATGAATTTAAGCTTTTAAATGACACTAGAAATGAAATAATATGCTTAGGAATTTTTATGGAATTTATTGAAATTAAATGAATATTTTAGAAAATATTTTCAATTATATAAGTATTGAAAATATGGCATTTATATGAAATAAAATGCAAATTGATGAGAAAGTGAATGATTTTGGTGAATTATGGTAGAATAATTCACAATCTATGTGAAAGAATGAAAAGAAATGACTACGAGTAATTTCGAATGAAAAGAAATGATTACAAGCATTTTCGAGTAATGAAATAATGAAAAATGTAAAGTTTAATTGAAATTTTGATGAAATTGTGCCCTTAGAATTAGTCTGGCAGTAAAAGTCTAGCTCAGGATATAATTGGCTAGCCATAGGGACATCTGTACCGCGGTGCAAGTCATGGCGACTTGCTTAGTTATGGTAGGATCACCGATCACCATAGCTTATGTTTATACCTGGTATCTGCTACGTGGAAAAATGATCGTTGAGATCATTTTTCAGTCTATGTGGGGCCCATGGGGGTCTACGTCCCGAGTATCCAGTCTAAGAATTTTTGTCGGTACTGTACTAGGGGCATGAAATGAAATAAAAGTGATAATATATTAAAAGAAATGAAAAGAATGATAAAAATGAAGTTTAAAGTGAAAAAAAAAAGAGTTAAATGAAAGAAAATAAAAGTTTAGGGGCAAAATGATAATTTTGCCAACATGGGTAATTAATGAGTAAAAATAAAGGAGAAATGATTAATAAGGATAAAATAGTAATTTTGGAGACCTAACCAGGTCAATAAGATAAGATTTTATAGTACAGAGACTAAACCGTAATTTTACCCAAAAGTAGTGAAATAATGAATAAATGATGAATAATGATGAAACTAATGTAAAGAAAATGAAAGTAAATGACTAAGATGGCAAAATCGTAATTATCAAGACAAAAGGACATTTTTGGAATTTAGTAAAATGTTGAGGACTAAAAAGAAAATTAGTCAACCGTTATGAAATAAATGAGGAAAAAGAGTAAATAATGTGAAAAACCATTATTTCCACTAAATATGATTAAAATGTTAAATTGTACTTATTTCGAAAGTAAATGATTAAATAAAGCATATTAAAGAAATAATTATTGCAAAGAAAGTATTAGGATTGTTAGACACCACTGGGCATAGTTTATGCTCAGCATGTAGTTTTTACTGCATGCAGGTACAGCGCGGAAGGAGCAGTGATGCATAAGTGAAAGGAAAGAACTTTTGTTATTACGTAAATTATGTAGACTTTGGCATGTATATAAATGACTGATATGTATAAATATTGGGATATGTAAAAGATGTGTAATTAGATGTGTGTATGATTATATGATAATCCGTTTTGAATGATTGGATGTTTGATGGAGATTTTGGAGTAATGGAATGATTGTTATAGAAGTGTTGTGCCTCTGAGAGGCTGTGTGTTGTTTGATTTTTCAGGAGGCTAGTCAAATATAGCCGTTATAATGCCGAAATTTTATTAAGTGAATAGTAACTCGGAACAGTTATAGGTCAATGAATACCCAAAGAATTGATAATATCGAAGTTTGGTATTAATTAAATGTTAATTGAAAAAGAAAAAAAATTTTGGGTTACTTGTACTGTTCCGTTTAATCGGAGTGATAAGGGTGTTACAATTTTATTGGTATCAGAGCAAAGGTTTAGATGGTTCTAAGATCGGAGTGCGTATTAATTGATTTGTCTGTATATACATGCCAATTATGTTTGGAAAGTGAATGTTTTGGAACTAATGTGCATCTGCTCCTTTTTGTTTTATAGTGAAAAGATGTCTACTGACCAAGGACAACAGTCGGCTGACAGCAGGAGTGAGGCATCGAGTAATATTGGGCGATAAGAGGCCCCACAGCAGAATCCTCCTCCTGTAGTACCGCCTCCTTTCCCTCAGCCGGACTTCCTTGATTTGATGGCTGACTACATTCAGCAGAGACTGCAGGCAGCTCCAGCTCAGGCGCCGCCTCAGCCCACAGTAGTACAGATTCAGCCAGCCCCGCCTAGGCGGAGACCTATCCTGGAACAATTAAAGAGATTGGGGGCAGAAGACTTTTCTGGCAGAGAACCTTTGACACCTGCAGTGGCTGAAGAATGGCTATACAAGATAAAAAGATTGTTTGAGATAACCCACAGTCCACTGGAAGAGAAATTTGAAGGTGTGGTAGCATTACTTCAGGGTCCTGCATTTATTTGGTGGGATTCCGTCAGAAGACATACTCCTGCAGATCAGTTGAGTTGGGAGTTTTTTGTGGACCAGTTTGAAATGAAATATATTGGGTCCGAGTATAAGGCCACTATGCAAGAGGCTTTCTGGAGATTAAAACAGGAAAGTAAGACAGTGGCGGAATATGAGAGAGAATTTGAGCGGTTGAGTGCTTACCTGGATGAAGGCCAGCCTACAGAAGAGAAATTATGTTACAGATTTGATAGAGGCCTACATACTGAGCTTAAACAGATCATTGGAGCTCAGAAATATCCTACCTTACGAGCCATGGTGGAGGCAACCATAAAGTTAGAGACGACTCAGGCTGAGCAGACTGAGAGACAGTCCTGATTTCAGCAAAAGAGGAAGCAGGGACAGTTCAGTGGTAAAGGGAAGAAAACAAAGGGATCTCAGGCATTTCAGGGACAGTTACCTGTAGCAGCAGGCCGAGGTCAGGGTAGTGCATCTCGAGGCAGAGCTCCGACTGCTAGTGCTCCTCGGGACCGGGATAGTGATTCTGCAGTGGCTTGTGAGCACTGTGGTAAGCTTCACTCTGGAGAGTGCAGATTTCTGACAGGAGCTTGTTTTAGATGTGGATCCAGAGACCATCGGATCAGAGACTGTCCTGCCATGCAGAATACTTCAGTTAATTCACCAGCATCAGGTGTAGGATCCTCAGCTCCTAGAGGTCGTGGTAGAGGAGCCGCCCCTCACACTTCAGCCTCCAGACCTGTTGGACAGACATCACAGGGTCAGAGGAGAGCATCGGGTCAGACATATGCTGTCAGAGCACGTGAGGATGAGGATGCCCCAGATGTGATAGTTGGTACGTTTCTCTTGTTATCTGATTCAGTGCATGCTTTGATTGATCCGGGTTCCACGCATTCTTACATTAGCACTGCCTTAGCACGGGATAGAGGGATGAAAGAGGAATGCTTGGACCAGGATGTTTTGGTGAGCAATCCTCTGGGGCATAGTGTAGTGGTAGATAAAGTATACAGACAGTGTCCTATTAGTGCTCAGGGACACATCTTTCTGGCAAACCTGATTGCTTTGCCTTTCCACGAGTTCGATGTGATTCTGGGGATGGATTGGTTATCCGCCCACCAAGCGACTGTCGATTGCAGAAAGAAGAGAGTCACTTTAAAGCTTTGCGATGATCGAGAAGTTACAGTGGTAGGTGTGAGAACTGATTTTCTGTCCGATGTGATATCCGCCACTGCTGCAAAAAGATTGATTAGAAAAGGATGTGTGGCATACCTGTGTTATGCAGTGGAAGCAAAGAAAGTTAGTCCAAAGATGTCAGAAGTACCTACTGTCAGGGAGTTTCAGGATGTCTTTCCTGATGAATTGCCTGGTTTACCACCTGACAGGGAGGTAGAATTTTCTATTGATGTTGCTCCAGGTACTGCACCTATTTCCATTGCTCCTTATAGGATGGCACCTGCAGAGTTAAAAGAATTGAAAATTCAGTTGCAAGAATTGTTAGATAAGGGGTTTATTAGGCCCAGTGTTTCTCCCTGGGGAGCGCCAGTCCTGTTTGTCAAGAAGAAGGATGGTACACTCAGGTTATGCATTGATTATAGGCAACTGAATAAAGTTACCATTAAGAACAAGTATCCTCTCCCCCGCATTGAAGACTTGTTTGACCAGCTTAAAGGGGCAGGTGTTTTCTCGAAGATTGACTTGAGATCAGGCTATTATCAAATGGGAGTGAAAGAAGTAGATGTGCCGAAGACTGCTTTTCGTACCAGGTATGGCCACTATGAGTTTCTGGTTATGCCTTTTGGGCTGACTAATGCTCCAGCCGCCTTCATGGACTTGATGAATAGGGTTTTCCATCCCTATTTGGACCAGTTTGTAGTAGTTTTTTTTATGACATTTTGGTCTACTCTAAGACGCCAGAAGAACATGATAAGCATCTGAAGCTCGTTCTGCAAGTCCTAAGGGAAAAACAGTTATATGCTAAGTTTAGCAAATGTGACTTCTGGTTAAATGAGGTGTCCTTTCTGGGTCATGTAATCTCGGCAGAAGGTATTAAAGTGGATCCTTCAAAGATTGAGGCGATTATTCAATGGAAACCACCCAAGAATGTTACTAAAGTGAGGAGTTTTCTGGGTTTGGCCGGGTATTATAGGAGATTCATTAAAGGGTTTTCTACTATTGCAATACCTTTAACCCGGTTATTACAGAAGAATGTTAAATTTATGTGGACTGATGCTTGTCAGCACTGTTTTGAAAGACTTAAAAGCATGTTGACTGAAGCTCCAATTCTTACTCAACCTGAATCGGGTAAGGATTTTGTGGTCTATAGCGATGCATCCAAGAATGGATTAAGGTGTGTTTTGATGCAGGAAGGCAGGGTGATTGCATATGCCTCCCGATAGTTGAAAACACACGAGAAGAACTACCCTACCCATGATCTGGAGTTGGCAGCCATTGTTCTTGCGCTGAAAATTTGGAGACATTATTTATATGGCGAGAGATGCTACATCTACTCTGATCATAAGAGTTTAAAATACCTTCTCACTCAGAAAGAGCTTAACCTTCGACAAAGGCGCTGGTTGGAATTGATCAAGGATTATGATTGCTACATCGATTACCACCCAGGAAAAGCTAATGTAGTAGCTGATGCACTTAGCAGGAAATTTATGTCAGGTGATGTGAATACCCCTAAATAATTAGTATAAGTGATTGTTTTGCTTTAATAACTGATTGTTTTGTTTGCAGCTCTCCGAGCTATGAATGTCCATCTAAGTTTAGCTTCAGATGGAGCCCTGGTAGCTGAATTGCAAGTAAAGCCTGACTTTGTGCATCAAGTTAAGACTGCTCAGAAAGAAGATGATCGGTTGATGAGCGTTAAGAATAGACTTCAGAATGGCAGTGTAGAGAATTACTCCTTGAGTGATGATGGGAGCCTTTATTTTAAGCAAAGGCTTTGTGTTCCAAACCAAGAAGAGTTGAAGAAAGGTATTCTAACTGAAGCACATCATAGCAGTTATGCAATGCATTCTGGAGGCAATAAAATGTATCAAGATTTGAAAACTTTCTATTGGTGGCCAGGTATGAAACGTGATGTGACAGAATTTGTAAGTAAATGTCTGATCTGTCAGCAAGTAAAAGCTGAGCACCAAGTTCCTTCAGGGTTATTGCATCCTTTGTTAGTACCGGAGTGGAAATGGGACCGAGTGACCATGGATTTTGTGACAGGCTTGCCACTGACTCAGAAGAAACATGACGCCATCTGGGTGATTATAGATCGACTTACCAAGTCAGCTCACTTTCTGCCCGTACGGATGGACTATTCTTTGTCTAAACTGGCAGAATTGTACATTAGTGAGATAGTAAGATTACATGGAGTGCCATCTTCCATTGTTTCTGACAGGGATCCGAGGTTTACTTCCCGATTCTGGCACAGTTTTCAAGATGCTTTGGGTACGAGGCTTCACTTTAGTACAACCTTTCACCCTCAGACAGATGGCCAGTCAGAGAGAGTGATCCAGGTTTTGGAGGATATGCTCAGATGTTGAATCTTAGAGTTTGGATCCAGTTGGGAAAAGCATTTACCTTTGGCAGAGTTTGCATACAATAACAGTCACCACTCCAGCTCCTTTTGAAGCACTGTATGGTAGAAAGTGCAGAACTCCTCTATGTTGGACTGAATTGAGTGAAAGGAAGTTAGTAGGTTCTGATTTGATCCGTGATTCTGAAGAGAAAGTTCGAGTCATTAAAGGTAGATTGAAAGAAGCTGCGGATCGTCAGAAGTCCTATGCTGATTTAAAGAGGAAAGACATAGAGTTTCAGGTGGGAGATCGAGTTTTCCTGAAAGTATCTCCGTGGAGGAAGATCTTGAGATTTGGAAAGAAGGGCAAGTTAAGTCCTAGATTTATTGGCCCTTATGAGATACTTCAGCGAGTGGGTCCCGTAGCATATCGATTAAAGTTACCTTCTGAGCTAGAAAAGATACATGACGTGTTTCACGTGTCTATGCTCCGTAGATACAGATCGGATCCTAGTCACGTGATCACACAAGAAGAAATTTAAGTGGCTGATGACATGACTTATGAAGAGGAACCAGTGAAAATCTTAGCAAGAGAAGTCCGTCAACTCAGAAACAAACAGGTTCCATTAGTGAAGGTACTGTGGCACCATCACAATGTTGAAGAAGCTACGTGGCAACCAGAAGCCACTATGCGATATCAGTATCCCCATCTTTTCAATACAGGTAAATTTCGAGGAAGAAATTTCTTTTAGTAGGGGAGAATTGTAATGGCCTCAACACCGGTCTGGCCGTGAACAATAAATTCCGATGGTGAATAGTGCACTCGAGCCGAAAAATGGACCCGAAAGTAAAAAAATATTTTATTTGACCATCGGGAAGTATTGGTCATGGTGAGTCCGGGGTTGAAATTTGAAGTGAAATCGAGGTCAAATAGACCTCCGAAAGTCAAAAATATGAAAAAGGTAGCGAGTTAATTTTCCTGGTAGGGAATGTGACTTGATTTTGCATAAATTTTTAAAAAATAGCAAATGAACTCTAAAAATTGCCATATTTTGCAGATCTTCATGAAATTTTATGTAGAATATTTTGGTATAAAGAAATGAATTTTTCGGTGATGTCGACAGTTGTCGAATCGAACCAGTTAGGTTGAATCGGACCAGTAACGGACTCCGATTGAGCCGAAATTTTATGTACTACCTAATTTTGATGTTATAAGAATTATGAAATTGAAATCGGAGTGATTTGGAGTGAGGAAATGGGAGAAATAATTTTGGGCTTTAAATTAGGTGTTAATGGGCTTTAATTAATTAACTAAGCCCATTAACCCAATCCAAGCCCACAAAGCCCAAAACCCAGCCTATAAAAAGTGAGAAAACTCTGGAATCAGCCAGCACCTCATCTTCTTCCTCTTCTCCCTCCCTTGGCCGAACTCCCCCTCACCATTTTTGTGTGAGTTTTCTTCATTTCTCTCTCCATTTCACACCAAATCAAGCCACCCAATAGAAAGTTCTGCCTCTCTAGTTAAGTATTGTGACCTCCTCTCTTCAAATCAAGGAAGAAAATCAAGAAAAATAAGGAGAGAGAGTTTAGGGTTGCATTTGAGGTAAGTGAAACCAATGGGTTAAAAATTTTTCTAAGGTGCCTACTTATGTTTTTGGGTGCCTAGAGTTCAATTATGATGTTATTTTTAGCATTTGAGCTTGAAAAATTAGAGTTATAATGGCTTGAAATTTCGGTTCACTTAGGGAATCAAGGAGATTTGCAAGCTTCCAAGGCCAAAGGCAAGGAAAAGGAAGCTTAGGCACACTAGAACAAGAAAAGAAGGTTAGTGGCTAATGAATCTTAGTATTTCCTTTGATTTTAGTCATTAAACCTTTATGTAACTTAATGAAAATATGAAATAATTGATGTTAAATTTAAAGTAATGATAGAATAATGTTAAGAGATCTTAAATGAGTGTGTTTAAATGCCTAAATGATTTATTGAATAATTGTATGGTATAACTACTTTGATGGCCGAATTGCATCCTAAAGAAAACCTAAGTGTATTTTATGAAATTTGATGAATTTAAGCTTTTAAATGACACTAGAAATGAAATAATATGCTTAGGAATTTTTATGAAATTTATTAAAATTAAATGAATATTTTAGAAAATATTTTCAATTATGTAAGTATTAAAAATATGACATTTATATGAAATAAAATGCAAATTGATGAGAAAGTGAATGATTTTGGTGAATTATGGTAGAATAATTCACAATCTATGTGAAAGAATGAAAAGAAATGACTACGAGTAATTTCGAATGAAAAGAAATGATTACAAGCATTTTCGAGTAATGAAATAATGAAAAATGTAAAGTTTAATTGAAATTTTGATGAAATTACGCCCTTAGAATTAGTCTGGCAGTAAAAGTCTAGCTCAGGATATAATTGGCTAGCCATAGGGACATCTGTACCGCGGTGCAAGTCATGGCGACTTGCTTAGTTATGGTAGGATCACCGATCACCATAGCTTATGTTTATACCTGGTATCTGCTACGTGGAAAAATGGTCGTTGAGATCATTTTTCAGTCTATGTGGGGCCCATGGGGGTCTACGTCCCGAGTATCCAGTCTAAGAATTTCTGTCGGTACTGTACTAGGGGCATGAAATGAAATAAAAGTGATAATATGTTAAAAGAAATGAAAAGAATGATAAAAATGAAGTTTAAAGTGAAAAAAAAGACTTAAATGAAAGAAAATAAAAGTTTAGGGGCAAAATGGTAATTTTGCCAACATGGGTAATTAATGAGTAAAAATAAAGGAGAAATGATTAATAAGGGTAAAATAGTAATTTTGGAGACCTAACCAGGTCAATAAGATAAGATTTTATAGTACAGGGACTAAACCGTAATTTTACCCAAAAGTAGTGAAATAATGAATAAATGATGAATAATGATGAAACTAATGTAAAGAAAATGAAAGTAAATGACTAAGATGGCAAAATCGTAATTATCAAGACAAAAGGACATTTTTGGAATTTAGTAAAATGTTGAGGACTAAAAAGAAAATTAGTCAACCGTTATGAAATAAATGAGGAAAAAGAGTAAATAATGTGAAAAACCATTATTTCCACTAAATATGATTAAAATGTTAAATTGTACTTATTTCGAAAGTAAATGATTAAATAAAGCATATTAAAGGAATAATTATTGCAAAGAAAGTATTAGGATTGTTAGACACCACTGGGCATAGTTTATGCTCAGCATGTAGTTTTTACTGCATGCAGGTATAGCGCGGAAGGAGCAGTGATGCATAAGTGGAAGGAAATAACTTTTGTTATTATGTAAATTATGTAGACTTTGGCATGTATATAAATGACTGATATGTATAAATATTGGGATATGTAAAAGATGTGTAATTAGATGTGTGTATGATTATATGATAATCCGTTTTGAATGATTGGATGTTTGATGGAGATTTTGGAGTAATGGAATGATTGTTATAGAAGTGTTGTGCCTCTGAGAGGCTGTGTGTTGTTTGATTTTTCAGGAGGCTAGTCAAATATAGCCGTTATAATGCCGAAATTTTATTAAGTGAATAGTAACCCGGAACAGTTATAGGTCAATGAATACCCAAAGAATTGATAATATCGAAGTTTGGTATTAATTAAATGTTAATTGAAAAAGAAAAAAAAATTTCGGGTTACTTGTACTGTTCCATTTAATCGGAGTGATAAGGGTGTTACATGCTATGGTTGCCCTCTGCGCATTGCCATGACCAGCATTTTGTCCTCCTCGTCCATGATTCGAACCACGTCCAGCCATTCTAGGACATTCGCCCCACCAGTCAGGATATCCAATGAGCTGAAAACAACTATCAGTGCCATGACCTTCACGTTTGCAATGTGAGCAAACTTTGGATTTGTTCTTGGCTTCATTGTTGAATTTACGACCTCCAGAATTAGCTTGAACAGCAAAGCTCATGGGTTCTCCACGTTCCTCATTTCCTCATGAAATAACTCTTAATCGTTCCTCTTGACATACCAATGAATATGCCTTGTTTAAACTGGGCAGTGGTTCAGTGCTCAATATGTTAGAGCGAACTGTTCCATATGCTGTATCTTCTAAGCCCATCAAAAATTGATGAAGTCTTTCTTCTTCCCGTTTCTTTTCAAGTTTAGCTGCAACATTACACTTGCATCCACCACATGTACACAATGGAGCCTTGTCATAATGTATGAGTTCTTCCCATAACTGTTTTAGCTTTCCATAATAACTTACTATCGAAAGTCCCCGTTGTTTGCAGTTCGAAAGTTCTGATTTGATCTGCTGAACACGTGGGCCATTAACAATAGAAAATTGTTCCTGTATGTCTTCCCACAAATCCCGTGCATTCTCCATATGTGTTATAGTAGATCTTAGTGTTGGCTCAATAGTGTTAAGTATCCAAGATACCAACATTGAGTTCACAGTCCACCAATCTTCCAGTTTTGATGAATCCTCATCAGGTTGTTCCACTGTACCATCTATGAATCCAAATTTCTTCTTGGCTCTCAATGAAGTTCTCATAGCACGAGCCCATTCATCATAGTTGTCACCTTTCAGTTGCACCTGAGTAATCACATTACCAGGATTATCATTAGAAGTCGAGACATATGGGGAGACAGATTTCTTCCCATCCCCGCTTATACCAGCCATTCTCTGTTTTGATGGCTCTGATACCATGTAAAAATGTAAAATAGTGTTTAGAAGGAGAGAAAACCCCTCTCCCTTTTCCTTTGTGTCTTTCTTTATTAAGAGAATAAGGAGTACATATATACATTACATGCTAAATCTAATAATAGAAAGAAATCACATTATATCCCTAAAACAGAGGTAAACAGAGGCCCCTCTAAATTAGCCAGCTGATATGCTAAACTTCCTCTAATGGCAATATACCATAAATATATATGGTAAGTGACAGCTGGGAATATCGCTGGGAATATCTCAATATAATCTTAATTGTAAATGAAAGCAAAAGTCATTTTCATTCACTTAAGTTAAAATCAGACAAAATATATAACCTAATTGATACATTTTGTTATGGATATTACCCTGGACTTGTTCCATTTTACAGACATTTCATAGAAGAAACGCTTCTGCTGTACTATTTAACCAAAGTTTATCATTCAAAATGTTAACTGAGTTAACAACAATTCCTACGACTTCAACATAGCAGTACAAGGAGGTTATCTTTCAAAAATGGAAAGAGATGAAATGGCTAAGCCATTATAATTGTTTGGTTCAGCTACTACAAAGTGAACTTTCATTACCTAATAAACCAGAAAATACATTGTATTTTATACATGAAAATCTACTAAAAATAGTGTATTTTCGTTTGACAAAATAAAATACAATGTATTTTTTTTATAAACGTATTAGACTTTATTGACTTATGTAAATAATAAAAATACACTATATTTTTTATTCATAAAATCCAAGAAATACACTGTATTTTATTTTCATTAAATAATCATTGTATTTTATACATAAAAACCTACTAAAAATACAATATATTTCCTTTGATAAAATAAAATACACTGTATTTTCTTTTCATTAAATGTATTAGACTTTATTGACTCTGTATATGATAAAAATACAATGTATTTTTTTTATAAAATGAAATACACTGTATTTTCTTTTCATAAAAGAAAATACATTAATTTTCTATTCATAAAATCCAATAAATATATTATATTTTATTTTCATAAAATAAACACTATATTTTATACATGAAAATCTACTAAAAGTACAATATATTTTCTTTTGACAAAATAAAATATACTGTATTTTATATTCATAAAATCCAATAAATACACAGCATTTTCTTTTCATAAAATAAATAATGTATTTTATACATGAAAACCTACTAAAAATATAAAGTATTTTCTTTTGATAAAATAAAATATACTGTATTTTTTTTCATAAAACACGTTAGATTTTATTGACTTCTGTACATGATAAATATATAATGTATTTTTTTGACAAAAGAAAATACACTGTATTTTTCACAAAAGAAAATACACTATATTTTCTTTTTATAAAAGAAAATACAATGTATTTTTTATTCATAAAATTTAATAAATATACTATATTTTCTTTTCATAAAATAGACTTTGTATTTTATACATGAAAACCTACTAAAAATACAATGTATTTTCTTTTGAGAAAAGAAAATATAAAAGAAAATGCACTTTATTTTCTATTCATAAAATCCAATAAATATACTATTTTTTTAATAAAATTAATATTGTATCTTATATTTTTATTCTCTTTCTTTATCAATCTGCACATTGAATTCTCTTGGAGGAGAGCCAAACTTCACTTTGGTAACATAGAGTATGAACAAAGCAAAGAAACAAAAAAAATGAAGAACAAAGTCAATGTCGATGAATTAAGCACTGTAGAAAACATCAGTGGTTGATTTCATCTCAAGGAGAGTGAAAAACCACAAAACTGAAGAGCAACCAAGACAGTATATTACAACGGAGTTGAAGGTCCATCCATCCTGATTGACAAAGGGCAACTAAAGAAAGAACAACAAAAACAAAAATTAGTTAAAGAATAATTTAAACATATAAACGATGTAATGATCCAAATACCAGATTAATCGAAAATAATATTTTTCGATGATAAATAGTGACACTGGGATAAATAGTATCTCCCGTAATTGAAAAATATTTTATTAAACCATTGGGAAGAGGAGGTTGGCAAGAGCCCAAAAATATAATTTGAACTGAAAATGAGGTCAAATGGGTCATTAAAAGTTAAAAATAAGAAAAAAAGTCACAGTTTTAGTTCAAATAATGCCCAGATTGACTAAAATTTGATCGAAACTTTGAAAATAGCAAATGAAATTTAAAAATTATCAAAATTTTCAGATCTATATTAAATGAGATGTAGAATCATTTGGTGAAGAAAAAGTAATTTTCCATCAACGTAAAAAATGGGCTATCGGACTGGTAAAAGTAAACCAGATCGAAAAATAGTCTCCAATTGATTCAAAAATATTTATGAAATCTAATGATTATATTTTTAAAAATTTAAAAGTATTTTTAGGAAGATTTGAACACAAAAAGTAAGAGAAAAATGATAACTTTGATTTAAATAGTAACCGGTTGACTGTGGGTTTGATCGAAAGTTTAAAAATAACAAATGATCTTCAAAAATTATAGAGATTTTCAGTTGGATTTTAATTAGTATTTAAAATTATTTTATGGTGAAAAAATTAATTTGAAGGTAACACCGAAAATTAGCTAATCTGACCAATTTGAGTGAACTGAAACAAAAATGGACTCCAATTGAGCCAAAATTTTTTATGAATACTTAATTTATTATTTTAAAAATTATGAGACTGATTTTGAGTGAATTTAAACTTGAAAAGAGAGATAAATAATTTAGAGTACATAAATGAACTTAAAAATCAATTTGGACTTGAATTAGGCCCAACCACCTTGGTTGGACCAGGCACAACCCAAACCAACCCCTATAAATATCTTAAAATTTTTCTTCATGGCCGAATGGCCTTTCTTCCATTTTCATGGAATTTTCTTCCTTAATCCCTTTAAATTAAACATTTTTAAGTAATTTTTAGCCTCTTTTATTATTGGTGATGGTCCCAAAAGATCAATTAAGATGAAAAAAGTGAGAGTAATAAAGAAAAAAAAAGTTTGTCTCAAAATCAAAGTATATAAAATTGAGATTTTTAATTTTAGTTCAAAGGTTTTAATAAGTAAATTAGGATGTGTAGATGATGTTTATGTGATTGTATTGAATTAAGAAAGCAAGAAAATGATGATTTCTTGCCTTGATGAATTCGGCCATGGTAGGATTTAAGAAAAAGGGAAAAGTTCTCAAAGAGAAAGATGGAGAAAATGAGGAATAAGGTGTGAAGAACAAGAAGTAAGATAACTGGATACATAATTCCTTAATTTTCATCTAATTTGGTTTGATTTAATGTTATGCATATTTGTGATAAATGTGTGTATAATTAAAATAATTATTATAAAGATGAGTAAGTATGTTAAAAATGATGTTTTGAATGGTTAAACATGAAAGAAAATGATTGTAAGGTAGTGATCACTTATGATCGAATGGAAATCTTAGGAATTTCTTAATGGTTTTGTACGTTTAAAGTTAATTATCCATAGATTTAAGTTAAAAATCATGAAATTTAATGATGTAAGTGATGAAAATGGAATAAATTCAATTGGAATGTATGATTAGAATTTATAAAAAAAATACCAAGGTTTATGTTGAATGTTAATGAATACTAAAGGAATATTAATATTAATTTTCATGATACAAAGTTGAAATAACGAAAAGAATGAAAAATGACATAGTTAGAGTGCAAAAAGACCTAAATGGAAGAAAAGAAAAGCTTAAGGGCCAATTGAAAAATTTACCAAGTGTTGAAAAAATGATAATAAAATAAGTGAACTAAGGGTTAAATAGCTAAAATAAGAAATTAATTGAGTATTAAATATGGAATTTTTCATGAAATAAAGTTTAGGGATTAAACTAAATTTTTACAAATGAATAAAATGTATTATTGAAGGATATTTTGGTAAATTTATTGAGAATTAAGGATAAAATGGTAATTTTACAAAATACGAAAGTAAAAGAGTAGAATAGTAATTGTAAGCAAAGTTAAAATTACTAGATAAAACGAATATTTAAATGAATATGAAAAGAGAATTAGGGATGAAATTAAGTTTAGGGACTAAATAGAAAATTTTCAAATAAATATTGAATTTATAGTTTAAAATGTATAACTAGTGGCAATTTTATAAATAAAACAAACAAAAGGGCATTTTAGTAATTTATTGAAATAAAAATGAGTAAATTGAAATTAAATAAAAAAATTAGAATGAGAATGGACTTACTTGAAAGAAAGTAAAAGAGTAGGAGTAAATCAATAATTTTCACTAAGTAATGGATTTAAGTGATAAATAAAGGTAATTAAGTGACTAAATGTTAAAATACGTAATTCACCGTAAAATGGATAATTAGGGGATTAAAAGTAATTTGAAAGATAAATAATATAATAAGTGCAAAAAATAGTTAAATGTTGGCTTTATATAAATTAAATAGAAGTGAATGATGAAATTGTAAATAAATGAAAGTTTAGGGACTAATGTGTCTAATTTAAGTATTAAATTGTAATTCAAGGTATTTATGTAATTTATTAAAGTAATTGTAAGGAAAGTTGAAGAGTAAATGACTAAATGGTCATAAATAGCAAAATTAATGATTAGACTAATAATAATGAAGAAAAACTGTAAATTTATAATAATAACGAATATATATATATGTGTGTGTGGAAATATTTAAAAGAATTTTAAGTTGTATATATTAAGTTTAAAATGAATGGATAATGAATCGAATGTATAGAAACTATTTAGAAGTTCTAAATTTGCATTGAATGATTGGATCGAGAATGTATCAGTAAATTAATTGAAAACGAAAAATGATCGGAAAGTGAACAATTGAATTGCCCTTAGTAGTAATCTAATAGTTAAATCTAGTACAGGATATAGTTGGCTAATCATAAAGATATTAAATGTATAGTCACGGCGTAAATCATGACAATTCGCTTTAGCAGGCCATTGACGGTCTACTGAATGAATAAAATGTTGAAATGTAAAATGTGAATGGAATGTAAATGTTCAGGTGGTTCTTCATAATCACTCTAAATGTATTGATCCCATATATTCGATTCAAAAATTCTTACCAGATTGATACTAAGGGCAAACCAAAGAAAGAAAATTGAATTTAATAATTTATAAAGGAAAGAAAAATGGGAAAGTACAAGAAAAATCAATCATAAAGTATAAATGTTATATTGGAATGTCTGATAAAGTACTAAATAGTTGATTACCAAAGTAAAAGTACAAGGACAATCGTGTCATAGTAAAATGAATAATAGATAATCGATTGAAAATGGTGCCTACAAAATAATAAATTAAAATGAAAAGAATTAAATACTGACGTAATGAGAGAATAAAGGCATAAAAGAAATATAGATTATAAGTAATTGAATTAAGAGTATGAATTGAAATTGTATAACAATAAAAAAGTGAAAGGAACTAGAGACATAAAATAAATGAAAAAATATTGACTAACGAAAATGTATACACAACATTGGTACAAGGATTTAATTAAAATATTATTAATATTCTTAGGCACAAATTGAATATAGAAACCTAATTGTATAGATTGTACCAAAGGCATTGAACAAAAAGGAATAATAAAATGTAATTTAATGAAACTTCAATGATTAAATCATAAATTAACCTTAATTAAGGGATTGAAATGTAAATTAAAATAAAAGTAAAAAAGTAAGTATAATGGAAATTAATAATATTGAATAGTGTAGCAGTGTAGGTAGATAATAATTGAAATGATGAAATTGATAATATTATGGCCTTTATTAAAAGAATAAGATATAAAAGAACATTCAGTAATGAGTATAGTATGAACACAAAGATCGGAATAAGAAAACACTAAATAATGTAATTGTATAGAAAAAGGTTAATGTTTAAAGGTATAAGTTATGAAGGAATTGATAATGAAAATGGTATATGACTATAAACTAAGAAATGAACAGAAGAAATGTGAATGGCTTAGGTACTGTAGGATAAGGGAAGAACAAATACATGCAAACTATAAATTGTTTAATGAACTAAAGAAAGATTAATATCAAAGGGAATATCAAGAAAAAGAAGGTAATTTAGAATAAAAAATTTAATTAATTTAAAGAACAGAAGTTAATTAAAACAAATGATACTGGAGTAAATGACGACAAATGTAACAAGAGTACTGTTAACAAAGTTACTATTATTGTTAACATAATGGATGTAACATATTAAGTGTAACTGAAATAGAGTAAAAATAGTTACAACTGAGTATGTTGGAATTAATGTAAATGATCTAAGTATAATAACAAACTGAATTAAGAAGAATAGTAATAATTACTGAAAATATTCTGAAAACCAATTGAAATGAAAAGATAAAACCAATATATGTAATGATAGACTAAAAATACAAAGTAAGATAAAGGTTAAGCAACTGTTAAATAAAGAATTAATAATACTGAAAGCTAAAGAAAGAGGTGAGATAAAATATTAAATAAATAAGGTTACGTAATAATAATAATAATAATAATAATAATAATAATAATAATAATAATAATAATAATAATAATAATAATAATAATAATAATAATGTGTGTGCATGAATGAATCTGTTAATGTAAAGTTTAAGATTTATATCCACCATTGGGTATTTTTAATGCTCAGTATGTAGTGTTGATACTACGTGCATGTTATGGAAGTAGGAAGTTAAAGTGTTCGTAAGCTGGTGTTGATCAAGAACAGTGATGCAAAGCAAGAATGACAGTATAGTCATGGCATGTGAAATGGCTTCAACACCAAATTAGTCGTGAACAGTATTTTTCAGATAGTGAGAAGTGCTTTTGGGCTGAAAAGTATATTCCGAGGTAAAAAATATTTTATTTGAATATCGAAAATATTGGTCACAGGTAGTTTGACGTTAAAATTTAAAGTGATTTTGATATTAAATTGGCCTTCAAAAATAAAAAATACGAAAAACGGAGCGGTTCGATTTTTAGGTTAATTAGTTTGATCATAGTTTGACTGAACCATTAAAAATAGTAAATCAAGTCTAAAAATTTTAAAAAATTATATACATACCTAAAATGATGTGTAGAATATTTTGGTTGCAAAAAGTAAATTTTTTGGTAACATCGATAATTTTAAATTGGATCAATTTAATTAAATCAGTTTGAAAATGGACTCCGATTGGATTAAAATTTTGTGTACAATCTATTTCTGATGTGATAAGAATTATGAAATCATTTTTAAAGTGATTTGAATTTGAAAAATGAGATAATTGCAGGAAAATGGCAAAATGGATTTGGTTTTGGGTTATTGGGCCTTAAATAGTGGATTTGGGTTGGATCAAAGCCCAACCTATTAAGGCCACTATAAAAGGGGTTGGAAGCAGACTTTTTTGCCAGTTAGCTCACCTCCATCAGCTTCTTTCTTCCTCCTCCAAGCAGATACCACCATAACTCCATTTTCTTCATTTTTCTTCAAGATTTCTCTCACATTCTCTCTTAATCCAAGCACAAGAAAGATTAGTCTACCTCTCTAGTTGCTTAATCAAGCCTCTATCTTATTATTAGAGAAAGTTAAGCCAAGAAAATCAAGTGAGAAAGTTAAGGTATCAATATGAAGTATGAGAAATTTAAGGGTTTAAATTTTTTTTAAAGGTGCTTATTGATATTTTTGGGTGCCTAAATTTTATTTATGATGTTTAAAATCCGGCCATGGTAAGTACACAAGGAGAAGGCCAATCTTCCAAAGCCAAAGAAAAAGAAAATGAGGTCTAGGCAAGCATAAGGCAAGGAAAAAAAGTTAGTGGCTTCAAATCCATCTATTTTTCATTATTTAGTATGATTTTCCTTTAGGTAAGTTAGGGAAAAATTGGTAAATGAGTGTATATTTGAAATTGACATTAAAATAGTGTAATTGGACCTTAAATAAGCTTATTAGAATGCTTAAATAAATTTTAAAGAATATGTATGATGGACTTTCCATGTTGGCCGAAATCTTCCTTAGGGAAAAGTAGGGTTTATTTTGTGTATTTTGATATTTTTAAGCGTTAAATTGATAAGAAACATGAAATAACATATCCATGAATTTTTATAGAATTTATGAAAATTAATTGAATCTTTTTGTAATGAATTTTGGTTATGTATAAGGTAAAAATGTTTAATTAATTTGAATTAATTAATAATTAATGAGAAAATGGTGAATTATAAAGAAATAATTCACAAACTGTATAAAAGAATTGAATATTTTGAATGACTGGATTTTTTGGATTGAAAAGTAACTGAAATTATGGAAAATCTGATAATATTTTGAAAGTAAATGAAATCGTACCCTTAGTAATAGTCAGGCAGTCAAAATCTAGCTCAGGATATAATTGGCTAGCTATAGGGACACGTATATTGTGGTGCAAGTCATGATGACTTGCTTTGCTATGATAGGATCATTGATCTCCATAGTATCTGTCTGTTCTATGAGAAATGATTATTTGGTATCATTTTTCCATCTGTATGTGGCCCTATGGGATCCATGTCCCGTATATCTGGTCTGAAAATTGCTGTCAGAATTGTACTAAGGGCAAAAAAGGACTTAATTGAAAGAAATTAAAAGTTTAAGGGTAAAATTATAATTTTCCTAAAAAGTGTGTTTATTGAGTAAAAGTAATTAAGAAATGTTTATAAAGGATAAAATGACAATTTAATATCCAAACAATTAAAAAATGAAGTTTTGTAAAGTTCAGGAACTAAAATATAATTTTACGTAAAAAGAATAAAGTAAAGCCCAATTAATTATTTTATATGTCAAAAGTCAAATTGAAAGTGAAAATAATGAAAATAATGGCAATTTTGTAATTAAATTGCAAAAAGGATATTTTTGTAATTAATTAAAAAATTAAGGACTTTAGTGAAAAATTTACCAAATTTTGAATGTTAAGGTGAAAAAATTGCTAAAAATGGATAAGAATACACGATGTTAATGTGGTAATTGGTAAATTTTGAAAACTCTCATTGTTTCTTACTATTTATTTAACTGATGTTTGTATTAACTATGCCAAAACATCAGTATAATTTGAAATTTATTGAAGGATGGCAGAAGGATAAGTATATTTCGTGGAACTAGAAACACAATTTACTGATGTTTGTATTAACAATTCTAATTTGGTTTTTTTTATCTTAATGTTAGTCCAAACTCTTCAATGATTGGAATATCTTCATCAAAAAAATTTACTGGTGGACTTAAATAATGAACCATATGAAGAAGACAAAGAAAAAGAAGTTACACATCTTTTGGACTTAAACTTGGAGCAATGTGTATAAAGAGATGATACTCATGATACAACTCACTTGAAAGAAGGATTAAACCAAGAAACAACCATTGACACTTGTATTTTCTTACTTTTTCTTTCATTTATTCTTTGATATTGAAATTTAAAGCTATATGTTCATTGTTTGTCATAATTAAAGACTTTCTAGATATGGTTGAATATTAAAAAAAAAAAAGCAAATTCATTACATACCAATTGAAAAATCCAGGAATATTTCAATTGAAACCACAAATTACTTTTTCAATATTATAGAACAACAATTGCTTTTTTGTAAATAGTTTTTGGTAATTGGTTTCCTTGCATTCTAATTCTTCTTATTCTATGATTTTCCCATTGTTATACAGTTTGTCAACAATATTTCTAGGTTTTAATTGGAGTGTAAAAATAAGTTTCCCTTTTTCAAAAGGTATTAGAGATTGATTAGAATATAATGTTTGTTAAAATCATCCCTTTCATAAGGTTTTCTAATTCTAGTTATTGTAAAATTTGCATTTACACTTGACATATTAATTATTGAATTATGGCGATGAATCAATACCTAAGGATGATATATTATATTTTTTTTCTATTTGTTTAGCACTTTAGCTATACAAAATTGTTGATTTATCAAAACCTTTATCAATTATTTTCTTGTGGTATTTTATTTATATATTGTGTGCTTTCTTGTTGTCTGTTAGTATGTTGTTATTGTAGTTGCTAATAATTTAGAAAAATACTTTTATAAAATTTTGAGTATTTTATAATATGACACAGGGGATTGTATCAAGAAGAAAAAATTTTTTTGAGTGATTCTGAATGAAGAGTTATACACGATATGCTTCTACACAAAGGTGTTGATGGAAAATTAAAAAAGGATGACAAAGACGGTGGCATTAGTTTTTTCGGTTCTTGGTGATGTACCAAATAGAAGAACATATTGTGGTTGCAAAAGAATTCAAATTGACTATGTTGAAATTCATGATATTCCTTTCCATGAACGGATAACTCTTAAATCTTTAGCTTGTTATTTGAAGATTAACATGACTAAACATTTAATTTGTTAAAGGAATGAGCTATAAGAAGACATTCCATTGCTATCAAGCCTTTTTTTAGAGTAGAAAATAAAAGATCTTGACTGCAATTTTGCATTTCTATGCTTGAAGAAAATAGCTTACCACATAATCCAGTATTCAACGGATGTATAACATTATACATATTGATGAGAAGTGGTTCTACATGATGAATAAATTTAAGAATTACTACTTGTTACCTGATGAAAAAGATCATATACGTACTTGTAAGAGCAAAAATTTCATTGGAAAAGTAATATTTTTAGTTGTTATAGGTCGTCCAAGATTTGATGCACAAGGAAATGTAGTATTCTCTAGAAAAATTAGTGTATTTCCTTTTGTTACACAAGAACCAACTAAAAGGAGTAGTGTTAATAAAGCTACAGGCAAATTAGAGACTAAACTAATAACTTCCGTGAAAAGAGAAGTTATGAGATCATACTTGATTGAAAAATTAATACCTGCTATCAAGGAAAAATGGCTAAGAGATGATATAATGCATCCAATATTTATTTAGCAAGACAATGCAATGACACACATTGATAGTAATGATAGTGCATTTTGTGAAGCAGACAGATAAGATGGATTTGATATCGGATTAACACTATAAAAAATGCTTAATTAGCAACAAAATTTATTTTCATTGATAATTAGCAATGAAATTTGATTTTCAATTTTTTTAATTGAAAAGATGGTGTGACGCGAGTCAGAGCCACCTTTGTTTCAGGGTTTGCTCTCGGAGGTCCGCTTTTAGGGCCCAAGATCGAAGGAGACTCACTTTTATCAGACACTGATCGTTTCACAACAAGAAGGATTAGGCATCTATAAGAGGGCTTAAAGAGGCAGGTGTCATAAAGTCACCATCCAATAGAACATTAAAAATTAATTCTCGACCTTGTTTTGATACCCAATCAAATACTGGTGTTCAGGATATCACTCTTATTAGGCATTTTGGTTAGGTATCGATTTATAATTAAATTTTATAATTAATGCTCTCTCCTCTCTTACATGATGCATTTATGATAGAAATAAGTAAACATCTCATTCAAACAAAAAACGGTAAATAAATACTTAAAATAAAATTCTATTTAAAAATTACTACATAAGCAAATCATCCTCAACAAAATAATATAAAAGAAGAATCATACATACACAAAATGAGGAATTAGTTAGGGTTGAGAATATTGGTTCCCTCATATACATTTAAAAAAAGCTTTTATCGTATTACGTAACTTCTTGGGTTAAAAATTTTAATGTTGGTCCGTTTTTATTAAGAAAATCCAATCTATTAGGTAGAAAACATTTAATTGTCTTTTTTTTATTTAAGTGTGCTCGAAAAATCCTTTTTAAGCTATCTATTACAACCCGACATAAAAATAAACAACAAATAATCATAAAACAAAAGGGAAAATAAATAATTAATTAAAATAAGCAAATAAAATAATGCAAAAATACCAGGGGTGGAGATCAGTAGGCAACATGATTTTTCATGCAAAAAAGTTACTACTCTTCCGATACAAATGCACCAAATTACTTGAAAAAATCATCATACAAAGGCATTTAAATTAGCATATAACAAATAATAAAATAATCACAAAATATTTACACGTGCAAAAATAATTCCAAATACATGAAAACATGTTGTAAAAAAGTGAAATTGTAGCAAATATGCATAAACATCATATTAAATAAATACACTGTAAAAAAATAATAAAAGAGCAAAAAATAGACGAAATATTATCCAAAACTGCCAGGGGCTGGCCAAATATAGTGAGGGACGGCCAAAAAAGGGAGTGAGGGATGGACAGGGGGAATGAAGCAGGACATCCCATCTCTCGGGTAAGGGATGGGTGTCCCTCGGACCTTCTTCCCATCCGTCACCACTGGATAGAAATAAAAAGTGCAGAAACAGAGCAAAAAATGAAGCAAAATGTGTAGAAGTTGTTTCTAACCTATGACATACTTTTATACAATTTAAATCATGTTAAAAGGCATTTTTACAATGAAATGCATATAAAACATGCAAATGACTATGTATATACAGGATTAAAAGAACAAAATAAAAGCTTGCATAGTATAACAATAGAGGAATACCATGCTTAACACACTATTAACATACCCCTAACAATTTAAATGTTCCAGAAATGAAACACATTTATAGTAAGCATGCATATCACTCAAATGAAACAATTAAAACACATAAGCATGCATAGAAAATCAATGATCATACGTAAAAAAATCTAGAGAGAGAAAATGAAAAAAGGCCTAAAATATTATCCTCAAGAGATATTCTAACTTTATGGTAATTATAGTTCATATCTCTTACTCCAGTTAACATTCCTTGATCTCAAATATGATTATGAAAAAAATTATTTTTATGGTGTGTTTTGCTAGAATTGTAGAGCTTAATTTTTAGAGAGAGAAAGAAACTTTTCTTTTTTTCTAAATGGTGGCTCTTTAAAAAATAATTCCCTTATTTTCAAAATCCTAAAATTAAGATTTTTATACCTAGGTAGGAATTTGAGTTGAAATCCAACTTAAATCCCTTCAAAATTGGGGTTAAGATGCTGCAAATCCATCCTTATCCCGTAAACATCATAATTGCCTTTTTTGAAAACACAAAAAAGTGAAAAAATTGGTCTGCAAGTTAGGGGTATGCATCCCTCAATGAGAGATAGTTGTCCCTCATTACTAAGATTGTAGATTTGACCAAAATAAACCTAGTTCAGGCCATACAAGAGAGACAGGCCCATAGGTGGGCATCCTTTACTGAAGGCCCAGAACTGAGTCATTATGCACATTTTGTTGAAAACTCCAAAAAATATTTGCAAAATCATAAAAAAATTTTGATAAACAACAAGGATTTATGATCGGAGCTTCCAGACCCGATCCTGTTATCAATAATATTCTATTTTTTCATCATCAAATAATCTTGATCTAGACTGTCTCGGGTCACAGTGTCTACAAATGGGAATGATAGGTGCTGGTTCTCCACCATATGGTTAGTTGTTCTGAACTTTATATACACACACAGATATATTTACAAATATACACACACATGTATATACTTCTGCACTGATCCTATCAGTTGGATATTAAATGTTGTCTTAAAATTATTTCATTCAAATATTTTTCTGTAACTTATAATTAAGGTGTGAAAAATTTAGCTTTAGTGATTATAAATTTACTAAGGGAATTATTAATTTTCTTTAGTGATATTGGTACCTAGTATTCAAATGTGCTATCAGCTACAATCATTAATTTTTTATTTCCAATGTATTATATTTATGATGTTGTTGTGGAAGCATTAATAGAAGTTGTATCTGGTTGATTTGCAGGCCCTTTATTTTCTATTTGCGACCATTGGTTGGCAAGGTCCAGTATTTTGCAGCTCTTGCAACATGTCAGTGTAGTTGCATTGGCCCTATCATCATAGTTCTTTCCCTACAACAACATTGCACCTAAGAGGGTTTTTTAATGTTAGAAAAACAACCATTAAATTAAAAAGTAGAGCCTATTTGAAGTCCTAAATAATATTAACAAAATAGAAGTTTTCTTCTTGTGTCCTAATATTTCAACATTTAAGAGTCTTATACTTTGTGAATTTGCTTCTGCAACTTGAATCTTGTTGTCCATGTAGCTTTTCTTTTGCTTTTTCTATTAGAATGATTGTTTCAATATGTTGAAGTGCTTTGGGTTAAATTATTAGTAATGAAATGTTGACATTGAAAATTAATAGTAATTTTATGTAAAAAGTCAACAATATTTTAGTAAAAGAATAGCGACGAAAAAATCCATCATGAATTTTTTTATAATAATGGTTGAATTTACAAATGAAATTACTAATTTTGTTGCTAAATCTACCAACAAAACTTGTAATTTTCTTTGTTAAATTTAGCAACTAAACTTGTAATTTCCTTTGATAAATATAGCAATGAAAATATTTTTCTATTGCTAAATTTAGCAACGAAAATCAATTTCTTTGCTAAAAATTGCAACCACTTATTCTATTGCTAATTTTTATTGTTAATTTTAATTAGCAACGGAAAATCAATAATTTTCGTTGCTAATTGAGTATTTTCTTGTAGTGTAATGTGTCAACCTGCAAACTCCCCATATTTGTATATCTTGGACCTTCGATTTTTTTAGTGCTATTCAATTCTTACAATATAAGGAGTCTCCTAAGATAGTCGATGTGACACCCTAAGCTTAGTCCTATGTCCCTATACTTCACATAAATCTAACACTGATATCAGTACAACATTCACATATATATATTCAATATATGTATATATATAAAGCAATATTTATAATATCATTGCGTTTACACTAATGATTCCATAGATTACATACCAGTCACTAATTATAAATAGCCTAACTTAATAGTTATCCTCTTATTCATCCTCGATGTACATGCCATGCCAGTCTTCCATTATGTCCTTGAGTACCTATTCCTGCGCACAATCAATAAATCGCGCACTCAGCAACGTTGTTGTCTAGTGGTGGATACAACTACGCAAAATTTCATTTCTCTCCTTAAGAAACAGAAAAAAAAAATCACAATTAAATCCCTATAATTTTCTTCTATTAAATAAATCCACGATTTATTTTTTTATCATACTTATAATTTACTTTAAATTTCTTTATCACTCATCCTTTCGAATTAATTTCAAAATTTTCCTATACTTAAGTGAAAATTTCAATTTAGTCCCTAAAGTTGACTTTTCCTAAATTTGACCAATTTTGACTATAATTTTTGACTTGTTGACTTCTTTTGGTCTTTAATTTAAATTAAGTACATAAATTATAATTTAGACCCTGAAATTTTTCCTATGGTAACAAATAACATTTTGGTCCTTAAAATTTTTACTATTGACAATTTTGTTCTTCTTAAATTGTCTAATAAATTTAATTTTTTTAATTGCTATATTAATATTCAAATTCACAATTTCACCCCTACTTAATCACACAATTACATTTTCATACTTTTTAAGCCTATTATTTATGTTTTTCACTTTAATATTCTTTTACTTGCATTTATGATTTCCTTTATTTATTTTCTTACTAAATTTCATTTATTTATCAATCTTCATGTAAAAATTCCAATTAAATCCTTGAGTTGACTTGTTCTCCAATTTAACTTACATTTTGACTCTTTTGACTTTATTTGACTTTTATTTAATTTTCGATGTACAAGTTATATTTTAGTCATTTGAATTTCTCAAAAATGGTAAATTTACAATTTAGTCCCCAAACTTTTCACTAATTATAATTTTATCCCTTTGGTCGTATTTAACTATTTTAACTTCATTATTCACTCTTTTTGCTTCAATTGACCAACTTATCCTTATTCTATTATGTAATTACAATTTTGCCCTTACTTATCACATTGATCTTATTTTTCACATTATTTATTATTTATTTATATTTATGGCATCTAAGTTATCATAATTAATCTTTTATCCCGATTTTATACAAAATTAAAATTTTACCCCTAGCCGTGGACAACCACGAACTGGATAAACGGGACGTAAATATGGTGTACTAGGGACATCCCACCACTAGGTGCGACACCAAAACCCTAGTACTAATGCATATAGTACGTCGGCTATCTTGTCTCATATCTCATGGTAATTTCTGATAACAAACATCTCATATACTCATGGTATCCCGCAAAATAAATTCCTATGGCTAGCCATACTATCCAAAGAACTGGATTTTTCACTAACACTAAGGGCGTTATTAAATTTTATTTCGTATCATATTTTGGCATTATTATTTTTCCCTTATTATTCTATTTTAGTCACATCATGCTCACAAACACATTCAATTAAGCTCATCAATTAGGCATTCATCAAGTAAATGCTCATTATCATATAACTGTGACTAAACCATAAAATTTATTCATATTCATCATTCAACCATCAAGAGATTTTTCACTAATGAATTGTTTCTCACTCCAACTTCATGTCATACATAACTATATATCCAATTATATTCATTTCATGGTGAAGTGAAATAATTACACATGGTAAGTTTCAAGTTTCATTAACTTTTCACATTATGTAATTATTACATAATTAGGTACCTTCCTCATTTTCCATTCTGATCAACACTATTATATTTCTTATGCCTTATTTTGCCTAATTATTATTAATTACTCAAAGAACATCAATTATACAGTTTACATCCCATTAAATATATTTCAGCCATTATATACTTTTTACAACCATAAATCTTTTTATGCTTTAATCTATGCTATTTATGCTTTTAATATTTATTTATAGGATAATATACTAATTTATGCTTCATTTTTCTTAACATCAATTAATTCTCTATATGAACATCATTATGTTTCATACATAATTCTTTACATATCTATTATTTTTAACTCAATTTCACTTTACTACATTTAATCACTATTATTTTGCTAAAATTTTATTTAATACTTTATAAATCATCAAAATTTCACTTAATATTCTTAGGGTTCCTATTCGGCCACTATAGCTCTTACTCTTAATTAATTATTTTCTTTGTATATTTATGTTCACTTCATATTAAAATGTTCTCTTGTAATTTTACCTTAAATTATTTCACACAATTTTTCCATTTCATGTTGTTACATAATGTAAAATTTATACTAAAATTCATAATTTAAATGAAATTGAGTATAGTTTATATCCACATACCTCTTGATGGTCTAAAATCTCCTATTCTTCCTTTCTCATCCCTTTTCCTTCAAGCTTTCTCCTTTATCCCTAAATTTTCTTTTTCCTTAGTGTTCTTGGCTTCTTTTTGATACAAGATCTTTTCAGATGTAAATAGGAATAAATTATGAGGCTAAGGTTAAAATTTGAGCTGGAAATTCAAAGGAATGAAGCTTGGTTAGATGAAAATGGAGAAAAGAGAGAGAAATTTGAGATTTTGGTTTGGCTGAAGAAAGGAGGTGAAGATGGTTGATTTTTTAGGATATTTCCAGACCATTTGTCCCTTAAATATGCTGCTTTAAGTGTGCCAAATTTGAGGCCAAGATTCATTCATTCACTATTGAATCCAATGGCATTAAAATTGGCCACTTGTCACTCATATAGACACTTAGGCTTATTCTACCTTCATGAGCTCACACACAAATGATCCTTACACAAAATATCTTCTCATGTAAAATATCATGGTCAAATTCTAGGATTTGACCTTCCTAATGACCCGATTTTGGTTTTTCACTCTGAAATATAAATTTTTCACTCCTAATGATCCTGATATCAGATTACCCTAAATTTTTTCCCCGAATGTAACTATATATTCAAGAATATATGGTAAAAATTTTAGCTCATTATGACATCGTTTCAATATAATTTTTGCTCCAGAGGCTTGTGCAGCCGGTCCGAAATCAAAAATTTCAAAACTGTCAGAACACTTATTTTTCAGTTCTAATAGGTCATTTAAGTTATTACTAACATATTTATAAGATTGGAATAATTTTTGGAGGTCAATACATCAATTCAGAGTATAGTCAAATTTCCAGTCAACCCTTCCTACGGTGTTGGGTGAAAATTTCTTTGCCTCGTTTAAAGGTCAATTTAAGCTCATTTTTAGCTCAAATTATACCACCGAATTTCGTTTAACACCTACTTTCATAAACTGCTCTTAGGCTAAACTGCCTGTCGGGTCACCCATAATTGAATTACCCTGACCTGAGCACATTTAACCTTTATATTTTCTTGAATTTCTTTATTCCCTTCAATCTGTTTGTTCCGAAAACTATCCCGGAATTATATTTCATGCTCTACAATATGTTAAGACTATCGAATACAAATTTTTGGCGCGTTACAGTTGATGAGCTTATTTATGTTGTTATTAAGTCATTTGAGAATTTTCCTACAGTTAATTCTAACCGTATATTTTTTTATTCTACAACTTTGTATGATTGAGATCATGAAAGCAAGAGGTTGCCATAAATACAAAATTCTATGTATTAACAAAGTAAAGCTAGAAAGCGAAGGCAAGCTTTCTATTCAACTAAACTGTGGCCCTGCATTGGTATAAGATGTTTTGTAATTTTTAAGTTAGACTAGACGCCAATAATATATTTTGAACTATCCTTGTACAAATTATGCATTGTACTGGAATCTGGAAAAACCTTATGTGTTAAAAATTAATTTTATAGGAATCCATTTAGTAAGAAACTCTTGGTCTTGCCATTATACCTAAATATGGTTTCTTTTACTATATGTTTCATTCTGCTCATGTTGATGTTTGAAAAGAAAGCATAAAAAATGTTAAACCATGTGGAATGCTTCCTCAATGGATATAGGAAAAAAAGCAAAATATTAAACTCTCATTAATTAAAATTGTAGATAATGAATTAATAATATGCATAATAAACTAAAGGATAATTGCTGATGATGAACTAAAAAAACAAAACATGATAATTTAACTCAATTATATGATGAACACTAAACACAAAGTAATGGTGATTTGATAAGTACATAAATCAAATCAAAAATGATAACCGGATTATATCTCGAGGCCTAGATTCATGGCCCAAATTCCTAGCTATTTGGATTATCTAGGATTCAAATAGTGGCTTCTAATGACACCATCTTGGTAAGTCCTACTAAAGTATAGATTAAATGATTATCCAATCAAGATTGAGCTCTTATAAGGGAAACTTGGCCTAACTTCCCATTCAATAAGGACTTTTCTTGAATAAGACTCCTACATCCATAAGGAATTTTAGCCAGAGTAGGAGATGAGTCTTTATAAATAGCCAGATGATCAGGTAACTCGCTTTCTTAGCCATTTTTTCCTAAAAAATATACTCTTATCTATCACTGACTTGCCCATTAGAGAAACTGTAATGTCCCAAAATTGACCCTGGTCGAAATTGTATAATTCACTGTCTTAATATGTAATTTAAATTGATGAAATGTGTGAAGCTTATGCTATGAGTTGAATATGGGTAACAAAGTGAAAATGAAATGACTAAAAGTGTGGGTCAAACAATTAAAAAGAAGAAAAGTGAGGTTTAAATTTAAAGAATAAATATTTGTGTGTGTGTAAATAAATAAACAAAAAGGAAAATAAATTGGGGTTATTATAATTATTATTATTATTATGAAATAAAAGAGAAAAACGAAAGAAAGAAAGGAAAGAGAGGGTCGGGGAAGCGGGGAAGAGAAGGGAGGCGGAGGGGAGGCGTTGGCGCCGATCAACGGCGCTCTGGCCGGCGATCGGTGCGGCTGCCACCACCTCGGCCACCGGCCTCTCTCCTCGCCGTCCTTTTTCCCCCCAGCGGCTGTGTTTTTCTCCTTTTTCGTTTCTTTGTCACCGGATCGTTTTTCTCCTTTTTTCGGCGAGCGAAGACGGCAGCTGGCGACACGACTACCGGCGGTCGACTCCTAGCAGCCAGATGAAGCTTCCGGTGTCTGCCGATCTTCTCCACTCGCCGGTGAAGAGTAGATCGGGGAGTGAGGCAGCCAGCGGTTCCAGGTGGTTTTCCGACCAAACCACGACGCCTTGGGGCGCATGAAGGCCACCGGAAGGATGCTCGCGTCTCTGGCAACAGGTGGGCAACTCCGGTGGAGCTTCGGCGAGTCTCCGGTGGGGCTCCGGCGAGGCAGAATGAGTTCGATTTTTACGGTATGGGAACTAAACTAAGAATTAAATTTCATGTATAAAATTTACGTGAGTTTTGGGTTAATTTATTGAGATTATGGTTAAAGATTTACTGATTAAATTAAGTACAAGTATATGTGTGAAATGTATATGTGGAATGTATAAGTGAGAAAAACAGATGATAGTATACAAGAGAAATTCTGATACTAAGTTTAAATTGAATGGTGAGAATAATATGATGTGGAGATATAGTGAGTTAAGAGTAGTCAATACTGAAGTTGTATTATAGAATTAATTGAAAGGGATTTAATTTTAATATCCACTATGTAAGGAGTTATTAGATTTTTATATAAGTTTTAATAATTGAATGATACAGTATATATAATCATTGATTTATTATGTTTATTGGGAAGTTTAGAGTATCTATTTCATAAGATAAATAAGCATCTAATAAATATATGTGAAGGTAATTCTCATTATAGATATGAGTACATCCTTGTCTGAGAGTTATACGAATTGTGTATTGAACATTATTAATAACTATAATTTAATTGCGAAAGTAAGTTCATTGTAAAGCAAGGTTTTTGATATAATTATTAATTGTAGAAATGAACTGGTCTATATAACAACTTATGATTTGTTTGTAATGTCAGAACCATAGAAGAGTTTCAAAGACTTTATAGATTATAGAGAATATATATATAAGCATGATGATTAATATTACTCCTACTATATGGTAAGTTATTTACTTATGTAGTTATGATTAATAAGAACATTATGAGTTAAATATGCTGGTATTACTATGACCCTTAAAATAATGTGGTTAGTTATATTACTCTACTTAGAAGAAATTAACAGGTTAAGTCAATATAACTAGGTAATGCATGCTCACTTATGAATATTATAGTATAAATAAACATGGAAGTGAGTTGATAATTTGTATAAATGATGAGTAACATACATCTCATTATTGGTGTTTAAATGTAAAGAAGAGCCATAATGCTTAAATAAACTTGACTTGAATATGTTAAGTGCTCTTCATTGACGTTGTTGAGAAATTAATGTCTATAGTTATAAGGAGTAGTGCGTATATTATCCTATTAGTTTGTTTAGGTACTACGTTAGTTGTTGTTAAAGAACATATAGTTGTTCTCTATAATCTAATGAGTGTTAAAAGTGGTTTAAGTACATTTGTATAAAGATTGGGTTATAGTATAGCATAAGGCCTATACTTGAATAACTATCATGATCATTACTTATATAGATAAAAATATATGTATATATGTATGCATGTATGCTTAATACATGAATAATTCTATACTACTTGTTAGAAAGGGTATGACTATGGTATTGTGGGTGTATTCCTATGATGTTATAGAGGAACTTATGTTATGCAAATACATGAATTTGCCCGAGCCTTTTGTGTACGTAAAATTGTATACCTATAAATAATTTTGATATTGAACTTATATGCATGAAGAGATATTTGACCAACATGGATTGTTATGAATAGGTATTAATATTAGAATTATGTAAAGATGTTTAAAGGTAAGTAAATATGAGATAACGGAGGTTTCATTCTGAATCACGAACATGTTTTGACATAGATACATATACATACATTTCGATTAAAAGTGACGCATTGTATACATGTATCAAATATAGTAGTAAAGTATACATGTTTGAGGTTTACCTTAAGTGTAGTGAAACATGGGTAATGGTATGATGAACCATGCAGGTACGTCTTTCTGAAATGACTATGTGTTTATATGCTGTTTTTGACACTCATAATGGATGTGATTATATATGATTTCATGTTCACGGAAGCAGTCTAGTGATGTATAAACTAATATGACAAGTATAAGTATTGTTAATATATGGCTATTAGAAACAGTATTATCTGGAATGAAAAGGAATTAAAATGATGATAAATGTACTGAAAGTAAGTGATCTTTTGCGCCCTTAGAAATAGTTTGGCAGTAAAAACTAGCTCAGGATATAATTGGCTAGCCATAGGGATTCTATACCGCGGTGCAAGTCATGGCGACTTGCTTTACTATGGTTGGATCGTTGATCTCCATAGTACATCTATTATACGTACTGTCATATGTTCATATGTTATATGAGAAATGATGCTGGAGATCATTTCTCATTCTGTTGTGGCCCATGGGGTCCACATCCCGTATATCCAGTCTGAGTATTTCTGTCGGTACTGTTCTAGGGGCATTAATATGAAAATAAATTAAAAAGTATAAAATATAAGAAATGTTATAGTTCAGAACTAAAATGTTCTCTTATATAAGTACAGCAAATGGATATTAAATTGCAAAGTTATAATATTGATAAGCATGTGAATCAATAATTCGATATATCTATATTATGTATCTGGATATTATGAGTACGTATAGTACACGAGGACTTTGTCTTCAATGATATAGCTTCTGAAAATCATAAGCTAATTTCTTAATTGGTTATATTTGTTGATATATATATATAGGTCAAGTGCATTATATGTGATATGATGTGGGCATGTAATATATAATGAATCTGACTAAGATTGTTTTAATGATTACATGAAAATGAAATTATATTGCATACTATATTTTACTGATATATATATATATAGATATGTAAGAAGTATACTAAACTTTTTCTGTCATAACAATTAATGAGGTTCTTTTATGTTTGTGATTATTGCTAATGTAAAAGCTTGGATCCAAGGTAATTAGAGGTATGAACGACAATATTATTAAACGGTATATTTTTATAATTGAGGTTATGTACTGTGTTGTAACGAGTATCTTTAGATTATTTTGTTCCCCACTAAGCTTTATAGCTTAGCACGGGTTTTATTATCCGTGTAGGTACAGGATAGGCTGGTCTTTGGTTAGACAGCTGCTTCGGTTCAATCAGCAGAAGAAGAGCTCTAGTTTCAGAAAATTTCATGTTGAGGGTCACAGATGTAGTGAGGCATTAATGTACATGTAAATTTGCTTATGAATATTAAAGTTTTATAGCTGTTTAAGAGTATTAGTTATAAAATTGAATTATCTGATGACATGTAAAAAGAAACTAATGAGAATGGATGTATGAGATGTATTAGTTATGTTTGTGGTGCCCTTGAAGGGCTGAGGAATTGTCTGATTTGCAGGTGGGTTAGTTAAGTTTTTAGGCGTTATATTGCCGGATTTTTATTTGGTAAGTAGTCACTTAGACAAATATAGTTAACGGTTTACTTAAGTTATAAGTGTGACTTTTTGGATAAGTTTGGAGTCGTTAGGTTCGTTAAGATTGCAAGAAAAAAAAATTCAGGTTATCTCTTGCACAGTCAGACTGTTCAGTAAGGGTGTTACATTTGGTGGTATCAGAGCTTAGGTTTTAATTTTCTGGGTAATGTGAAATTAGGAATATGTTTCTTGAAAGTTCTGATGGATTGGTTAAGTGCAGATATCAATATTCCGTGTTGATTTGATATGGAATTGGATAATTTGATATAAATGGTCGACCTGTGATGTTTATATTGGAGTAATTAGTAGGACCATGATTTTGAGATAGTAAGATGATATTGAGGGAATTTTCAACAGTTAACATTCTCTAATATTAGATTGAAGTATAACATAAGACTATTAAGAAGCATATCCGGAGCATTTAAAGTTAATGAGTGAGGAAGAGTTAACGATTAAGGACGAGTTATTTGTGTTCTGATAAAAAAATATTATAGTTGAAATTGATATAATGGTATGTAAAGGATGATAAGATGTTTTATATGTTTGTCAGAGATTTCCTGATCAGTATGGTCAATTGAATGTAATTCATTATTTTGGGATGATTTAGACAGTATTGTGAAATTATGTTGGAAAGAATAGATATAAGAGTTTATGTAGGGGTGATAGTGATTTGGCAGAAACGGTATAAATTATATTGTTATATAAAATAGGAAATGATCATAATATAGTGATGTATTTTTAATGATAGTATGAATGTATTTCTATTGATGATTAACAGGTAGAATTATGGTTGGAACTAGCCAGGGAGATGTCCTTGAAGGAGTTTCTGGTATGTTTCTCCTTTCTTGATTAATAATGGTTGTGATGATTGATTTTGAAATTAGAAAATGTTTAAAGGTCCGATAAGATGAAGAATATGGAGGATAGTTTGGGTGAATCATAGACTAGATCTTTTACTCATATTGAGATAGATGTTAAAGTGGTGGTTTTAAGAGCACTTTAAATTCTGGTGAAATGGTAAGCAATATGTATTTATGTTTGAACATTGAACTCTGACAGTAGTGTATTAGTAGCGTATGTAGAGATTGTTGCAATATCATGTGTGAGAAAGAATTTTATGTGTTCTGATAAGGTTTAGCTAATCCTAAGATCAGCATGAGTACATAAGCGAAGGAAGTATTATCAGTAACTTATATACATGCCATATGGAACGAAGGAATTGTAAAGGAACAAGTTTGTTGTTATCAGATTCCTCGGATATTACGAGTATACATAAATAAGTTGGTGATTGAGGACCGGATAGTTATGAGATAAGGCTTCTGGGTGATTCTGTTAACCTAGCTAGTACATACTGCCACTAGTATTATGCATTAGTCATCCATGTGCACATTTGTGTTTCAGTCCATACATGCATACAGTTCAGTCATGTGGCCACATGTTTCATAGTCTACATATGCATTTGTTATTACATTTGTTATTGCATAGTCATCCAATTACATGCTTTGTATTCGGTTTTGTTAGTGGCAGTTTTGGTATACTAGTAAGAGGTTATAGTTGACACTCAGCATAGATTCCATCAATTGCATGAAATAAGGTCCTTGTTGAGATAAAAGAGATGCTTGATTTCTATTAGTTATTGACTTATTCAAGAAATAGACAGTAAACATGGATCTTTTCTTAATAAGAAGTCTGTATGGAAATCACATATCAGAGCTGAATGATGATTTAGTTAAGTGAAGAAAGCAGTATTTGATCAAGGTACAAGTATTGAGGTATAACGTATGTGAATGTCATATATGCTAAGCTAAAAGAATTATTGTACTAAAAGGATGAGTTTGATAAAGAATAGTTTTAGGAAGTCGATAGTAATAGTGGTATAGATTATCGGTTTGAATTTCGAGGACGAAATTCTTTAAGGGGGAGAAAATTGTAATGTCCCAAAATTGACCCTGGTCGAAATTGTATAATTCACTGTCTTAATATGTAATTTAAATTGATGAAATGTGTGAAGCTTATGCTATGAGTTGAATATGGGTAACAAAGTGAAAATGAAATGACTAAAAGTGTGGGTCAAACAATTAAAAAGAAGAAAAGTGAGGTTTAAATTTAAAGAATAAATATTTGTGTGTGTGTAAATAAATAAACAAAAAGGAAAATAAATTGGGGTTATTATAATTATTATTATTATTATGAAATAAAAGAGAAAAACGAAAGAAAGAAAGGAAAGAGAGGGTCGGGGAAGCGGGGAAGAGAAGGGAGGCGGAGGGGAGGCGTTGGCGCCGATCAACGGCGCTCTGGCCGGCGATCGGTGCGGCTGCCACCACCTCGGCCACCGGCCTCTCTCCTCGCCGTCCCTTTTCCCCCCAGCGGCTGTGTTTTTCTCCTTTTTCGTTTCTTTGTCACCGGATCGTTTTTCTCCTTTTTCCGGCGAGCGAAGACGGCAGCTGGCGACACGACTACCGGCGGTCGACTCCTAGCAGCCAGATGAAGCTTCCGGTGTCTGCCGATCTTCTCCACTCGCCGGTGAAGAGTAGATCGGGGAGTGAGGCAGCCAGCGGTTCCAGGTGGTTTTCCGACCAAACCACGACGCCTTGGGGCGCATGAAGGCCACCGGAAGGATGCTCGCGTCTCTGGCAACAGGTGGGCAACTCCGGTGGAGCTTCGGCGAGTCTCCGGTGGGGCTCCGGCGAGGCAGAATGAGTTCGATTTTTACGGTATGGGAACTAAACTAAGAATTAAATTTCATGTATAAAATTTACGTGAGTTTTGGGTTAATTTATTGAGATTATGGTTAAAGATTTACTGATTAAATTAAGTACAAGTATATGTGTGAAATGTATATGTGGAATGTATAAGTGAGAAAAACAGATGATAGTATACAAGAGAAATTCTGATACTAAGTTTAAATTGAATGGTGAGAATAATATGATGTGGAGATATAGTGAGTTAAGAGTAGTCAATACTGAAGTTGTATTATAGAATTAATTGAAAGGGATTTAATTTTAATATCCACTATGTAAGGAGTTATTAGATTTTTATATAAGTTTTAATAATTGAATGATACAATATATATAATCATTGATTTATTATGTTTATTGGGAAGTTTAGAGTATCTATTTCATAAGATAAATAAGCATCTAATAAATATATGTGAAGGTAATTCTCATTATAGATATGAGTACATCCTTGTCTGAGAGTTATACGAATTGTGTATTGAACATTATTAATAACTATAATTTAATTGCGAAAGTAAGTTCATTGTAAAGCAGGGTTTTTGATATAATTATTAATTGTAGAAATGAACTGGTCTATATAACAACTTATGATTTGTTTGTAATGTCAGAACCATAGAAGAGTTTCAAAGACTTTATAGATTATAGAGAATATATATATAAGCATGATGATTAATATTACTCCTACTATATGGTAAGTTATTTACTTATGTAGTTATGATTAATAAGAACATTATGAGTTAAATATGCTGGTATTACTATGACCCTTAAAATAATGTGGTTAGTTATATTACTCTACTTAGAAGAAATTAACAGGTTAAGTCAATATAACTAGGTAATGCATGCTCACTTATGAATATTATAGTATAAATAAACATGGAAGTGAGTTGATAATTTGTATAAATGATGAGTAACATACATCTCATTATTGGTGTTTAAATGTAAAGAAGAGCCATAATGCTTAAATAAACTTGACTTGAATATGTTAAGTGCTCTTCATTGACGTTGTTGAGAAATTAATGTCTATAGTTATAAGGAGTAGTGCGTATATTATCCTATTAGTTTGTTTAGGTACTACGTTAGTTGTTGTTAAAGAACATATAGTTGTTCTCTATAATCTAATGAGTGTTAAAAGTGGTTTAAGTACATTTGTATAAAGATTGGGTTATAGTATAGCATAAGGCCTATACTTGAATAACTATCATGATCATTACTTATATAGATAAAAATATATGTATATATGTATGCATGTATGCTTAATACATGAATAATTCTATACTACTTGTTAGAAAGGGTATGACTATGGTATTGTGGGTGTATTCCTATGATGTTATAGAGGAACTTATGTTATGCAAATACATGAATTTGCCCGAGCCTTTTGTGTACGTAAAATTGTATACCTATAAATAATTTTGATATTGAACTTATATGCATGAAGAGATATTTGACCAACATGGATTGTTATGAATAGGTATTAATATTAGAATTATGTAAAGATGTTTAAAGGTAAGTAAATATGAGATAACGGAGGTTTCATTCTGAATCACGAACATGTTTTGACATAGATACATATACATACATTTCGATTAAAAGTGACGCATTGTATACATGTATCAAATATAGTAGTAAAGTATACATGTTTGAGGTTTACCTTAAGTGTAGTGAAACATAGGTAATGGTATGATGAACCATGCAGGTACGTCTTTCTGAAATGACTATGTGTTTATATGCTGTTTTTGACACTCATAATGGATGTGATTATATATGATTTCATGTTCACGGAAGCAGTCTAGTGATGTATAAACTAATATGACAAGTATAAGTATTGTTAATATATGGCTATTAGAAACAGTATTATCTGGAATGAAAAGGAATTAAAATGATGATAAATGTACTGAAAGTAAGTGATCTTTTGCGCCCTTAGAAATAGTCTGGCAGTAAAAACTAGCTCAGGATATAATTGGCTAGCCATAGGGATTCTATACCGCGGTGCAAGTCATGGCGACTTGCTTTACTATGGTTGGATCGTTGATCTCCATAGTACATCTATTATACGTACTGTCATATGTTCATATGTTATATGAGAAATGATGCTGGAGATCATTTCTCATTCTGTTGTGGCCCATGGGGTCCACATCCCGTATATCCAGTCTGAGTATTTCTATCGGTACTGTTCTAGGGGCATTAATATGAAAATAAATTAAAAAGTATAAAATATAAGAAATGTTATAGTTCAGAACTAAAATGTTCTCTTATATAAGTACAACAAATGGATATTAAATTGCAAAGTTATAATATTGATAAGCATGTGAATCAATAATTCGATATATCTATATTATGTATCTGGATATTATGAGTACGTATAGTACACGAGGACTTTGTCTTCAATGATATAGCTTCTGAAAATCATAAGCTAATTTCTTAATTGGTTATATTTGTTGATATATATATAGGTCAAGTGCATTATATGTGATATGATGTGGGCATGTAATATATAATGAATCTGACTAAGATTGTTTTAATGATTACATGAAAATGAAATTATATTGCATACTATATTTTACTGATATATATATATATAGATATGTAAGAAGTATACTAAACTTTTTCTGTCGTAACAATTAATGAGGTTCTTTTATGTTTGTGATTATTGCTAATGTAAAAGCTTGGATCCAAGGTAATTAGAGGTATGAACGACAATATTATTAAACGGTATATTTTTATAATTGAGGTTATGTACTGTGTTGTAACGAGTATCTTTAGATTATTTTGTTCCCCACTAAGCTTTATAGCTTAGCACGGGTTTTATTATCCGTGTAGGTACAGGATAGGCTGGTCTTTGGTTAGACAGCTGCTTCGGTTCAATCAGCAGAAGAAGAGCTCTAGTTTCAGAAAATTTCATGTTGAGGGTCACAGATGTAGTGAGGCATTAATGTACATGTAAATTTGCTTATGAATATTAAAGTTTTATAGCTGTTTAAGAGTATTAGTTATAAAATTGAATTATCTGATGACATGTAAAAAGAAACTAATGAGAATGGATGTATGAGATGTATTAGTTATGTTTGTGGTGCCCTTGAAGGGCTGAGGAATTGTCTGATTTGCAGGTGGGTTAGTTAAGTTTTTAGGCGTTATATTGCCGGATTTTTATTTGGTAAGTAGTCACTTAGACAAATATAGTTAACGGTTTACTTAAGTTATAAGTGTGACTTTTTGGATAAGTTTGGAGTCGTTAGGTTCGTTAAGATTGCAAGAAAAAAAAAATTCAGGTTATCTCTTGCACAGTCAGACTGTTCAGTAAGGGTGTTACAGAAACCCCTTGTCAAACCTCCATCGGGATTTCTTTGGTTTTAGGTACCTTTGGAGAACTCAATTACACAAGTCGAATCCAATAACAGTTCTACAATTTTTGAACTATTATCATTTGGTGAATGTGTAACATCCTTACTGTAACAGTCTTACTGACTTATGCAATTGGTTGGAATTTTTTTTTTAATCTTTATCACAATTACCATATTTCTTTACTTAAGGTTACTAACTCAACATTTCAAATCATAACTTCCATTGCCGCTGACCTATAACTGTCCAGTTTTACTATTCATTTTTCAAAAATTTGGCAATATAACAGCTATATTCTTAACTAATCTTCTGAAAAGCAGACAATATCAATAGCCTCTCAGAGGCACAACAGAATAAATAATTCATCGATACATTCTCCAAAACAACATAAACTCACTTTTCACACAAACATGTACAGTCCAGTGTCCTTACTCATATATAAAACTATTGTTTTACAAATCAATTCTTAAACATAACCATAAATAATATACATGCTAACAAAGATTTACATTCAAATTTCTTCAGCATCCTTCATGTCCTGTGTACTTTAGCTCCAGAAATATCAGTACCTGTATGCAGTAAATTCTACGTACTGAGCATTAAACATGAGCAGTGATGACTACCAATCATAGTATTTTCGTAACATGCATAATTTCCTAATTATACTGAATTAGGCTAAAATTATCAATTTTTCTCATCCAAAAGCATGATACACTATTATAAACAAATTTTTTCATTTAATATCAAAATTTTACATAACTTTCCAATTTAGTTCTTAAACTTTCAATTTATTACAAAATTACCCTTTTTATTCATTATTTACCAAAATACATTTTCTTTTCTTTTTTTCACCTTTTAATCTATTAATTGGCCTATAATTTACCAATTAAATCTTGTTTTGACTTTTTCATGTAAAATTATATTTTAGTCCCTTAACTTTTCAAAAGTTGACTTTTCATGCTGTTGGTTGACTAAATTACCATAACCTATTGGTAATTTTCTTATCACTTTTACTTATTAAACCTATTATTTGAAAAAAATTATCATTTTGCCCCTAAACTTTTTTTCTTTTCATTTAGATTCTTTTTCACTTTTAACTTCACTTTTTAGCTTTTTTTTATACTTTTAACATATTATTATCATTATACCCCTAGTACAGACCTGAAAAAAATTTTCAGATCGGATATACATGATGTAGACCCCACAAAGCTATATACAAACTAAGAAATAATCCCAAGGGACCATTTCTCACAGAACAGACATATACTATAGGAGATCAAAAGATCCTATCATAGCAAAATAAATCGTCATGACTTGCACCGCAATACAAATATCTCTATGGCCAGCCAATTATATTCTGAGCTAAATTTTACTGCCTGACTATTTTTAAGGGCACAAATTTCTTTAATTATAGATTATTATTCAGATTTTTCACACTTTTTAATACTTTTTAAATACATTAAATTTTCAGTCAGTCTTTTAAATCTTTTTTGCACGGTCTTTGAATTATTTCATAATAATTCACCATTTTATCATCAAATTATGCATTAATTCACATTAATTTCACATTTTTACTTTTATACATAACTAAAATTCATCTTAAAAATATTCATTTAATTTCCAGAAATTCTATAAAAATTTATAGACCTTAAATTTCATTTCTACTATCATTATAAGGCTTAAATTCATCAAAATAACTCAAAATCACATTATTTTTCCTTGAAGAACCATTTGGCCACTACTTGAAGTCTATCATACATATGCTTTTAAATTTATTTAAGCTTCCTAATAGTCATAATTAAGGTCTAATTATATTATTCTAACATCAATTGCAATTATACATATTTATATTAAATTTTCCTTAATAAACCTAAAGGAAAATCATACAAATTATAGAAAAATAGAAGGATTTATTAGTCACTAACATTTTTTCTTATGTCTTTCCTTACCTAGGATTCTTTTTTTGCCTCTGGTCTTGGCAATTTGATCTTTCTCTTGAAATCCTTCAATGGCCAAATTTAATATCAAAACAAACCCTATGATTTTGATCTCAAATGCTCAAAATGATAGCAAAAATGAAATCTAGACATCCAAAACTAGTTGTAGGTACCTTAGAACAATATCAAAACCAAGAAATTCACCTACCTTAAATTGACACCTAAACTTTATCACTTGATTTCTCTTGATTCCTTTCCTCTAATCAAAGATCAAAGGCTGCTAGGATGGTCCACTACAAGAAATCTGGAAATAGCAACGAAAAATCATTTTCGTTGCTAAAATTGGTTAAACTTTGTAGATTTAGCAACGAAAAAAATATTTGGTTATCTTCAGTTGCTAAAAGTTGAGAAAATTTTTGGTGTCAAAATTTAGCAACGAAAATTAGCAATAGAATCACTATTTCGTTGCTAATTAAGGCGCCAACAGATGGCAAAAAAAATTTAAAACGAAAAATAGCAACGGAATATGATTTTCGTTGCTAAAATAACAACGGAAGATAATTTAGTTGCTAAATAACAACGAAATTTATATTCGGTTGCTAAAATAGCAACTGAAATATATTTTCGTTGCTAAATAGCAATCAAAATAGAATTCCGTTGCTAATTCATTTTCAATGAAAAATAGCAATAGAATTTATTTTCGGCTACTAAAACAACAACAGAATTTATTTCCGGTTGCTATTTATATTTCCGTTACTAAATAGCAACTGAAATAGAATTCCGTTGCTAATTTTTATTTTCAATGAAAAATAGCAACCGAATTTATTTTCGTTCTGTTGTTAAATAGCAACCAAAATAGAATTCCGTTGCTATTTTTATTTTCAATGAAAAATAGCAACCGAATTTATTTTCGTTCCGTTGCTAAATAGCAACCAAAATAGAATTTCGTTGCTATTTTTATTTTCAATGAAAAATAGCAACCGAATTTATTTTCGGTTGCTAAAATAGCAATGAAATTTATTTTCGGTTACTAAAATTGCAACCGAAATATATTTTCGTTGCTAAATAGCAACCGAATTTATTTTCGGTTGCTAAAATAGCAATGAAATTTAAATTGCGTTGGTAAATGAGGGGCATTTAAGTATTTTTCATGTTTGGTAGAAATATAAAATAGAAAAATCCTAGGCATACACATTTGCCTCTTCTCCTCCCTCACAAACACAGCCGCCGCTCTCTCTCTCTCTCTAATAAAGAAATCCAACGTCGAAGGCACAACTCTTCCTCACCGCAGGTCCTCGTTGGCATCTACCTCTGTTCATCAACTGATTAGTCTATTCGGCTAATTTTGGGCTGAATGAAATATTTGCTTTTTGTTGCACTCCCCTATTTTTTTGGCTTTGTTTCCTTACGGGGTTGATTTTATTGTAGAGCTCTATTGATGGCATCAAGGGTTGAAGCTGTAATCAGCTGCTGTGAAGATGTTTCTCACTAGAAAAAAAGGTTAGAAAGGGGACCGATTTCTCTTATCTCTGTTGTATCTTGAGCTTTATTTTGATGGATATGAATTGCTTTGTATTATTTTTCCATGTTATTTTCATCTGTGTTTGGTTGCTGAGAAAAAGGGCCATTACTTCTTCAATTCTTTATTTAGGAAATCAATTTGGGTTATGAAAAAGTACTTAAAGGCAAATTATTTCAGTCTCAAGGACCCTTTACCTCAAAAAACCCCTCTACTAATTTGTTTATTTCTTTGTTTTCTTTTTTGCTGATGCCGACATTGTAATGTAAGTTACAAGAATGATAGTGTCTTATTGTCCAGCTTTTTCTTACAATGGAATATTTGACTAGTCACCTATTTGTATCGTTCTGTTACAATAATTTTCCATTAACAAGCTCACCTTTATTCAAATGCGTAGACCTTTACCGTTGAAACACTACACTACAACATCTATCTGTAGTGCTTGCAATTTTACATTACTAACTTTTATCTGATAATCCAAGTGATATTTGCTTTCTGTTGATTTATAATACTCACATTTGTTTCAGGATGCAATTAGATCATAGTTTTTATTATTCTTGCTAAAATCTTGAATTTCATAGAATATTTAGTATTGTAATGTATGCAACTTCTTATTATGGATAGTGGGACATAGTTCTTATGACCAACTGGTACTGATGTTCTTTGAAAAGCAAATAATTTACTGAATGGATTTGCCACCTTTAACTCTTATTGATGTTAAATTTTATATTATTTGCCTACTTTATATTGCATAATACGTTTTTCTTTATTCAGTTGTAATTATAGTCTGCAATTATGGTTCTGGAGTTTAACCATAGTATACTGCAATTATGCTTTTCTAACACTTGTTTCTTTCTAGAAGTGTTTTTATTAGGTTAAAAAACCAATTAATTTTCTTTTATAAAAGTGTTTTATAATCAACGTTACGGGAAAGTATTTCATACAAAAACATGATTTATTTTTTCAATATTATTCCACATTATTTTATAATACCGAATTAAATTATAGTTTCAAGTATTCAAATAAATATATTCTCTTAATTAGTAGCCTGTCTGCTATTCCTTGAAAAATCCATGAACTAGGTTTAGATTAAAAAAGAATTCTGTGAATTCTTGCTTAATCCTTGTAACCAAAATCCTGGGTTTCCGAGTTGGTTGCAAGAGAAATTAAAGGGGAAGAGGAAAATCAATTATATTATTTTTTGGAATAAATTAAATGAGTAGATTTATATGGAAACCATAGTGTTATTATTTTCCTTTTATATATTATATGAATATAATATTTAAGTAATTTTCCATGCAACAATAGTATGATTGTTTTGATGTTTACACATAATTAATTTGAACTTTGAAGCATATTTATATATATATATATATATATATATATATATATATATATATATTCTTTTAATAATTCAATTGAATAGATTTTTGTTACATATCTGGAAACCTAAATCAATCTAATTTTTAATTTAGATAAATAAATCAAAGGTTTATAATCGGTGAATCCAACTTCATCGATCCCTTTTTCTTGAAGTTGAACTGTAAACTCTCTATATATCTAAATATTATTATATTTACATGCAAAAGGAATAAATACTTTGATCACCTCCATTTTCATATTCCATTATTGTTGATCATTCAGATTTCCTGTGTCTGTTTCATGGTAGCAGTGTTTATATACTCATTTCTCTTCTTTTGTGGATTGGGTCTAAATATATGGATATATAGTGACACAGATAATTCATTGGATACTCAAGTTCCCTTTCTTCCATCGATCGAGGTTTTAGTGAAAGCTTTAGTTGTGATATCATCTGCAACTACTATTGCTACATCTCCGAGTTTATCTGCACAAATTCTATTATGTTCACATCATCCTTGCCTACTTGGCACTGCAAAAAGGGATGCAGTTTGGAAGGTGATCTTTCTGTCTTGGCCTCTCTTAATTGCCCATTGGCTGTAAGTGTATGCACATAACTTAATTCTAAAGTCATTTGAATTGGCAACATAAATGTTGCTGTTAAGAGGAATAACAGCTAAGTTTATATTTGCCCATAAAGGCCAAAGTGTCAAGTGATAAGCTAAACTTGTTGTGGTTGGTAGTTGAATGTGTTTTCATGCCTATATGAATTGGGAAATATATCTTTTACTATTTTCTCGTATCATTTTTCGGAAGTGTAAGTGAGCGATTTTTTTTATTCTATTTAGTTTGTAAATTTTTCTGGTGGAACTCATGGATAAATTTTTGTGTGCTTACACAGGCAAAATATTCCCATGCAGTTTGTAATTCTCATTTTTATTTCAGTTTTGTAGCAATCACGTTAACAATAATATGACAACTAAGGGGTAGAAAAGAAATCATATGAGAACTGCATATTAGGTGGGATTATTGTAGCTACAGTTTGTTGAATTATTGTCTGAGATTGTTTGCTTTTTTATGTATCTTCTTTTTTTATTGCACTTACACTTATATTCTGCACATGCCTTGTTGCTTGATTAATTTCCTTTTCTAATGTCTTCCAGATTTTTCGTACCCCTGAAGGAATGCTTTCCAGTGAATTAGGTGTTTATATTGCAGAATCTTTTACTGCTAAGAATGCAAAACAAGCAAAGGGCCGTTTCCGTATGTATGATGATAATGATGATATGGTGTTTCGTTATTCTTTATTATTATATTGTATTCATTTTTTCCCTTTGTTCCTATTTTTGCTGTCTTCCTCTTTAATGTTTCTATAGACATGTAAGTGGTTTTGTCTCATTGCAGAATCACAGCAGTTCTAATCATGCTGTCAAGAGAGAACTAGCCAGTAGAGAAGCTGCTGGTGTGGGAAAAAAGGATGCTAGGAAGTTAGCGAAAAAAGCTGGCAAGTCATTTTCATTCTTTGTATTGATTTATGGGTTCTTGTACAGTGGATTTTCTGTTATTTTTAGCATAAATTAGCTGAGTTATTTTTACTTATCCAGATAAAGATAAAGCAAAGACAGCCAAAGAAGAGGCACGTAATTATTGCTTGAAGAAGAAGCATCAATACGTGAGAAGGATCGGGGCATACATAACAATCTATCTCTGATGCTGACAGCATTTGGTGAACTGGCTGTCTCTAATCCTGTATTTGCACACAGTCCTGGTTCGTGTACTCTGACCTTCTTTTCTTAACCATGTATCATTTGTTATTATGCGAATACTATTTAAGCACAATATATATATATATATATATATATAATGTTTGCAATGTTGGGAACTTTATCTCCATTCTTGTAGTTTTGTTGCATAGGAAACCAATGTTGGCTTTGTGCTTTAAGAATTGTACAATCTCAAGATTTTTAAGAATAAAATTTTTATTAATTATCTCATCTTAAAAATTCTAAGAATGTACAAGCTATTTATAGAGAAAAAGAAATGAGTTCTAGTCCTATTTTAGTAAGGAAAGATAAAAACTAATTAGAAAATGTAAAGATAAACTCTAACAAGGAATATAAAAGAGAATCCTAATACAACTAGGAAATATAAATTTTAACTAGGAAATAGAAAGGATTCCAATCCTAACTAGGAAATCCAACAGATCTCTCAAGTGAACATTAAACTAATTTGCTTTCTTTCATTTAACTGGGAAAATATTCTACTTTTATTTGAATTTGAAATTCCATTGCTAAATTTAGCAACGGAAAAAAGATTCGGTTGCTAAAAATACCAACCGTCAAAATTGCAACCGAATTTTCTGTTGCTATTTTTGGTTGCTAATTTTGATTAACAACGGAAATTCATTGCTATTTGCTAATTTTCTTGTAGTGGTCTAGAGAGGCAGATTATTCTATCCTATGATTGGATTTGGTGTGAAATGAGAGAGAAATGAAAGAAATGAGAGAGAAATGGTGGAAGTGGGTTCGACCAAGGATGGGGAAACAGATGGCTTATGAAGATTTTCTACCTTTTATATGACCAATTAATGAGTTTGAGCTATTTTTAGTTTAAGCCCGATAATTACTCGATAAATGGTCCTAATTAAAATTTTTCACTTTCTAACTCCAAATCATTTCAAATTTGATTTCATCACTCTTATCACATCAACAATAGGTTGTACACAAAATTTTATCCCAATCGGAATCCATTTTTGAATTGGTACAATTAAATCGATCCGATTCAAAATTACCGATGTTACAAAAAAATTTATTTTTTCAACCAAAATATTCTACATATTATTTTAGGTACATATAAAATTTTTGATAAATTTTAAACTTAATTTGCTATTTTTAACGACCCGATCAAAATTTGGTCAAACAGTTATCCTAAAATCCTATTCGCTTCGTTTTTCGTGCTTTTAACTTTTGGAAGTCTATTTGACCTCAAATTCACTTCAAATTTAAATCTCGAACTACTCATAACCAATACTTTCCGATAGTAAAATAAGATATTTTTTGCTTCCGGTGGTATTTTTCAGTCCAAAAATACTATTCACTATTGGAAAAGTATTGTTTACGGCTCATTCGGCGTTGAGGCCATTACACGTTGAGTGTGGATCCTATCCTTAAAGAACCATGAATTTCAAAGATGAAAACACCTAAATCGAAAATGACCAGAACACACCACCACCCTCACACTCCTATTTTTTCATCCCTCGAGCACACTCCTCAAAGCACCTCCACAAATCTCCCCATCACTGGCCTACCTCCTGCAATCCCATAATCCCCATACCTAGCCTTACTCCCCAACTCACCTAAGCCCTCCTAGCTACACTATCGCACCTAACGGCGTAAATACCCCCTTAGCTGACACCATAAATCACCACAATAAAAACCCCTGCAAACTCTAAGAATCCAAACTCCATATCCCAACCAAATGATATAACACCCACGTTTACTTTAATGAGGGATGGGCTGGATATAATTGTTGAAGAAATGATGCAGCGACAGCAAAGTTGTAGTGTTGTGCAGTATCAGGGTAATTTTCAATCCACCCTTGCTAAGTCTATACTCTCTACTCTTTTCCCAAATATAAAATTATCCAATCTGCCAAGGTATAATGGAAGCACAGATCTTCAGGCGCACGTACATCAGTTCCACCATACCATATTGATCCACTTCATGAAATATGCCAGAATCTACAAAGTTTTCCTACATACCCTAACAGAGTTTGCCCAAATTTGGTTCAAAACCATGCCAGAGCATTCCATTCGACAAACAAAAGTCTTTATCGACCTACATCAGGTCATCCAGAAGAGAGGAGAGCCTTTACAAAACTATGTAGACAGATTTAATGTGGTAGCTATGAACATTCAGAATTTGAATTTGAAAGTCACTATCAATGCATTTGGCTGAAACATAAGGTGTCAGGACTTCAACAATTTTTTAAGTAAGAAACCCTCTTTCAATTTTAACAAACTGATGAATAGAGCTCACAAATATATCCAAATGGATAAAGCTAAGAGGCTGAGGTATAGCGAACATACAAAGGAGGATAATGAAAACTCTCGAAGGATAGGCCAGGAGAGAGAAAGCTCGAGAATGAGTGATTCTAGATCTATGAGGGGATCAAACAAGATATATGTAGCTTTGAAGTTGTACACAGGTATCCAGAGCAAAGAGTAACTCACCAAGTTAAACACCTCCCCTACTTAAATTCTATCCTAGATGAAGAAGAATGACCGAGTACATTGGCTGAAGCCTATGAGGGAAGACTCGAACAGAGAACAAAGTCTATATTGTGCATTCCATAGGGATAAAGGGCATAAAACCAACAATTGTAGGCAACTTAAAAGAAAAATATAGTACAAGATCAAGAAAGGCGAGCTAAAACAAATTGTCAAAATGAGCAAAAGCAAGGATCGGCGATCTCCATTCAAGCAGTTAGACAAGGGGGAAGAAAGTAACAGTAAAAAATCTCCAGTTTTTAGTGTCAGTTTTAGATTTGAAACCGCTGTCTGTCATAGTGGTTTCAGATCTGATAATGACACTGAAACCGTTGTCGTGTATAGCGATTTCATGATAACACTTGATATAATGTGCCTATTTTAATTTTACCATTTTATTAGTTGCCCGACCCGAATGTGGGAAGGCCCGTTCCATTAGGGGAAAAGGAAAATGGGGAAAAGATCAACAAGAACCAATTCCTCCCAAAATTTTAGCACCTCATTTTTGGGGCTGTCTTATCTACTGTTCTTTGTCTTTCTGCTAAATCTTTGCATTTTTATAGATATTATATTTTATTCTTTTTCCAATCCATGCTCTCCCTCTCCTCTTCTTTCACTGCCTGCACCTGAATCCATCAGGTACACCCATTACCACCTTACCATTTCTTTTTCTTGTTTTCTTCTTCTATTTCTCATGCAATTTTTCAATATTTGGAAGCTGCAATTTAAACTGTCATTCAACTTTAACGGGTTAGGTGTTTAATTGAATTGGGTAATTCTTGGATTCTTAAATGGCTGGACTTTAGTAGTGTTACTGGGTTTTTGAACTAGTTTTCTTATGTTTGCTTTTACTTCTATTCATTCTCAATTTGGACTTGTGTTGAGAAAGCTTAAGTTTTTGCTTGGATTTGTTTCTTGATGTCGTACGGAATTTATATATCTTGCTTGGTTCCTTGCTTGATCTTTCGAAATTGTAATAACACATAAATCTTGATCTTTTCCAAGATTTATAAACTTGGCCTCCTTTTTTTAAGATAATTCACTAAAATGTCAATGTCGATTAAGTGCAAGACTTTTGGTTCACTGAGGTTTGAGCTTTTTCTTTGTCCCTTCACATTGAAAACCTTGTTGTTTTTTCAAAAATTATTAATGTACCATAGCAGGGGCACTTATTTTTCTACTATTTGAGTTAATGAGTTTAAATGGTTTCGTCTTGCTCTATTGTACTGTTATATGATCTCTGCTTGTCGGTTTGTGATTCTCTTTTGCATGTTTGAACTGTGTTGCTGCACCCATTAGTGGTGTCAGCAATCTGCATCTACTAATATATCAGTATTCATGGCCTTTTAATGCACTCCATTGCTTTCTGGTACTTGGTTGATTTTTCCTGGAAATATATGAAACTGGATATCAAGCTCTAAGTTTTTATTAGAAGTCCTAAACTTGGATTCAAGTGTTTCAGGCTGATAAGCACTTGTTGTTGACCATATGGGAGAATTCAGAGAGAACACTTTGTCGAGAACCTCCAACAAGAATCAAGCAAGAACAACAATTTTCAAAAAAGGATGGACAGCATCACAGATAAAGGTGCATGTTACTATTGAATTATGTACTGCTCTTCGATCATCCATTTGTGTGATTTCCTTTTGCTTTTTTTACTTGCATCTAGAAACCAAGTTTTTGTGAAGTTTCTATGACCATGTTTAGATTTTGACGAATCCTCAACATTTATCAGAGTCTGCAACCTTTGTCCTTCAATGGCATACAATTTGGAAAGTCACTAACATTGACTGTAGTTATAATATTGAGTAACTGGCATTAAGCTGCACGAGAATTTCTTGTAATACAGATACTCTTCTTTCTCATCATATATATGGCTATCTACTTTTGGCCTTTTGTTTTGTATGTTTATTGCTTTTTTTGTTTTTTGTTCTTTTTCTACTAATGAGACGATTTGCTTTTAATTGCTGTGAATGCCATGGTCTTGGTTTTATGCGATCATCACATCTTAAGTCGGGAGTTGTAAGAAGTGATGGAAATATATTTTCTCATTGCAGTGACACGGTGACTGATAAATAACTATAATGTGCTCATTACCCATGCCATGGATAACAAGATGAGATTTGGAGAGATACCAAAAATTCTGCCGGTGCATAGAAAAATAAAGGGATAGCAAATTAGTTTTATTAAGGATCTATGAAGCAAGAAACTAATTTTTGTTGTCAAATAATTTTTTTGAAGTGTGCAATTGGTTGGTTGTTTTTGAATAAACTGAAAATTTTCATCATATATTAATTGATCAAGTTACTGTGAAAATGAGTCAATTACAGTTATTTAGAAAGCTTTATAGATGTTAAATAGTTAGGATTTTCATGTGTGATCTTGCAGTAAGAACTTTGAATCGCCATCGGCCATATATATTTTTTTTGCCTCACTGATCAATAGTTTTTGAATTGTTAATTACAAATTTAGATATGGCTTCTACTGGTTGGACTTATATTTCAGCTTATTACTTTCTTAGGAGAACAGTCCAGAGTATGGGAGTCAATTTCCTACAACTTCAAAGTTGATGGAGTCTCAAAATGCAGGCAGTTGCAAGTATTGTATGACCAAAGCTGGTTGCAAAACTGTGTTGTCGAGGACAAAACTAATGAATATTCTGATAGGAAAAAGAAAACCCCAAGAAGTAGAATCAATTTTTCATAGTTTAATTGGGGGAGGGCATAAACCATCTCTGATAACATACACAACTCTCTTGGCTTCCTTGACCATGCAGAAGAATTTCAACTGCACACGAATAATCATCTCACAGGTGGAAGAAAATGGCATAAAGCCCGACTCGATATTCTTCAATGCTGTTATAAATGCTTTCTCCGAATCTGGAAACATGGAGGAAGCTATGGAAACTTTTTGGAAGATGAAGGAGAATGGAATGAATCCTACCACTAGCACTTATAACACTCTAATAAAAGGGTATGGCATTGCTGGTAAACCTGAAGACTCTGTGAAACTGCTAGACCTTATGTCCCAGGTGGGAGATGTAAAACCTAATCTCAGGACTTATAATGTTCTTGTGAGAGGATGGTGTAACAAAAAGAACATTGCAGAGGCATGGAATGTTGTGCATAAGATGATAGCTAATGGGATGCAACCTGATGTAGTTACTTACAACACCGTGGCAACAGCTTATGTTCAGCAAGGAGAGACAAACCTGGCAGAAGAGATTATCTCAGAAATGCAGAAGAACTGTGTGCAGCCTAATGAACGAACTTGTGGCATCATTACAAGTGGATACTGTAAAGAAGGAAGCATTAAAGAGGCATTAAAGTTTGTGTATAGGACGAAGGAACTTGGGGTGCATCCTAATCTTGTTGTTCTTAACTCGTTAATTAAAGGCTTTGTAGACATGATGGACAGAGATGGTGTTGATGAGGTGAGTTCTGGCAGTAATGTTCTGTTGATATATTGTTCTTCTTGCAATGATTTTTTCTGAATATATGCAAAGAAATTAATCAGTGACAGAACCACTATGAATGTTTTATAAATATAATTTGAGGTCTTAAAGTTAAACCAGCATGAAGGTCAGCATATGATTGCAACTGTTTTTGGGTCTGAGAATTGTTTGACCTTTGATCAGAGAATATTTTATTCTTTATGCGAAACAACTGTTGCATTGTTAATATACCATATTAATTATATAGGTTCTCAAGCTGATGGGAGAATTCAATGTCAAACCAGATGTTATAACATTTAGTACCATCATGAATGCTTGGAGCCAAGCAGGATTTATGGACAAGTGCCGGGAAATCTTTGATGACATGGTGAAAGCTGGAATAGAACCTGATGCACATGCATATAGCATCCTCGCTAAAGGTTATGTGCGTGCACAAGAACCTGAGAAAGCTGAAGAACTCTTGACAAGCATTATTAAATCAGGACTCCACCCAAATGTTGTCATTTGTACGACTGTTATTAGTGGATGGTGCAGTGCTGGCAGAATGGATTATGCAATTAGAGTTTTCAACAAGATGTGTGAATTTGGAATTTCTCCAAATTTGAAGACTTTTGAGACATTAATTTGGGGATTTAGTGAAGCAAGGCAGCCATGGAGACCAGAAGATATTCTTCAGATTATGAGAGAGTTTAAAGTTGAGCCTGATAGATCCACTGTGCTGCTGGTTGCTGATGCTTGGCGTGCCATTGGATTGACAAAAGAAGCAAACCGAATGATTGGCTCCTCAAACAGAAAGGCAATGACTCCTAAAAAAGAAATAGTTGCAGAAGAAATACCAGTTGAAAGCCTGGAGAGAGTCTATCATAAGCAAAGTGCTAGTTTCCCATATTCCAATCTCTTACAGATACCAAGAACAGTCACAAGTGATCAGAAAGGATCTACTGCAGCCACTAAAAAAGGTAGAATGTTGCTGAGAGATTCAGACTTTTCAATGGAGTACTCATGGCTTGCTACAAAATCCACTAGTCTCTCTCATACTTGTAAATACGGGGCAAGGTTACCCATTATTTGCCATAAGCAGTCTCAAGGGCAGCATGGTATCTACAATCAGCTTGCACAATCATGTACAGCAATGTTCTTGAACTGAAATGAACAGACATTATGCTTTTTTTGCCCTTTTCATGTATCTATATTCACATTGTTCACCCAAAAGAAAATTTGTCATCAAATCTTCTGTAGATAATAGAAAGTTATTCATATTAGCAACTATTTTTCTTTCTAGTCTGATGATAATGGGACTCAATGTGGACGCTTTTTAGTATCTGCTGGTGATCATTGGTTATTCCGGATAAGGAATAAAAAGGGGCTGCTGACATTTTCTGGAATCGAAGATAGAAATAATAAGTACTCTCCCCTCCTGTTTGCCTTTGTATTGAGCTCATAATTGTATTAGACTCCGATACATCACTAACAAACGCATTTATAGCAAGTTACCCTCACATTACATGGATCTCAAACAACTATAGATCATCTTAAGGAGTTATTTACACTTATAAGATACAGCCCACAGGAAGCTGCTTATAGAATTTTGCCAGATTTCCCATTCAAAATTGATTCATTGTCTGGAGGAGAAGGAATTCTGCTAACAAGCCATACCAGAACCACACCAACAAGAGCACCAGATAGATGTGCAATATGATTCACACTCTGCATAGCATAGCCTCCAAGAAAAGTGCCTGACAAATCTGCTGAAGCTTGAGCTGCCTCCATTACCTGTGGAACCAAAGTGAAAACTGAGAAAAGTTTTACATTGTACTGGGTGAGAAGTTGCAGATGATGCAGGCTCGTTAAAAAGCCTTTCAAATAAGATATTTTAGACAAACCTACAAATAAGTTAAGCATATGAATGTATATGATTTCAGTTGAGATGGAAGTCAATGGTAATATGACATTTTCACCATTTTCAGGAACTAAATCTGGGTTCAAAGATTCAACTTCAAGATTCATCAAAGATGCAGCCATAAATACTTGTGAAAAGTAAAATTCATGCTACTGCCCTTCATTTCCATCCTTTGTTCGAAGAACAACTTTCAGAATATACCTTCTCATCCATGGAAATTTATATAGAAATTCTGATTAATAAGACAGTGAAAAGTGCTCACTTTTTCTATAACAAATTGACCCAATATAAGCACTTCAAGGATCTTTCTCCAGTCCCATGTCATCTATAATAAAGAAAAAGGAGTTTAAACAATTTTGCATATTAATTTCACAGAAAGATCTTTAGATTTCAAACATTGAGTTTAGATACCTTTACAAGGACACTAATTGCAAATAATCCAAAAACAGCACCCGAAGCTCCTACAGAAACCGCATTTCTTGGTAAAACTAACCATGAAACAAGGTTGGCTCCAACACCTGTAACAATGTAGGAAAGCCACAATGCAAAATTTCCTTCCTCTTCTTCAACCAGTTTCCCTGTTGGTGAAGACTGGCTCAGTTAATCCTCACTTATCTGATTCAAAGAGCAGCCTTGTTGATAAAGATACTATTGAAAAGAATAATAACTCTCACCAAATATGTACAAGAAGAAAAGATTGCTTGAAAGATGTTCCCTGAAGAAAATACAAGCAAAGATCAGGAAAGTGATGAGTGATTGCATTCACAACATAAGAATTATTTGAAGTTTCACAAGCATGATTGCTCACCAGCTAGCATGGCAGAATGTTGCTGTGACAAACTGATACCAAGTAGGCGAATTGTGATACAAGTACAAAGATTTGATGCCACGGAGCTTTGCAAATTATAAAACACAACGTCAAATATCAGCTTTCTTGACAATGCCAATCACCCTCCGTAGTATAAATAAAAAATAAATTAAAAAAATTATCTGCATAATATTCAAGAACAAGAAAGCAGGATATTAAATCACCTGAAAAAAGTGATCAGCAACATATATTCCGAGATTGAGAAGTATAATCCAGAAGACACCATTTGCACGTTTGTGGGGCTTCCTTCTATCTTCTTCTCTATCAAGTTCCAGCTGCCGGATCATATCTGGTTTACACATAACACAAACCATCACTTTTCTTTGTCAAATCCAACAAGGGAAAAAAGTTTTCATCTTCAATATATGGTCTGGTTGCATTATATTTTAATTTGTTTACTTGAGTAAATTGGTCTTACATTACAAGCTTCACCATATCAAACACGCAATTTCAGTAACACTTCTTATTCTTTCTTTTCTATTATGACATCAAATTAGAATTAAGAAAAGTTATTGCCGCTGCGAAGCTTAAACCCAGCACTGCGACGAATTCTCACGCCAAGTGTTTGTGAAAATTCCTAATCGAAAAAAAAATATATAGAAATTCGTTGTTTCACGAATTAAATGAAAGGAAGAGAGAAAACTTAAGATAACAAAGTATGATTGTAAGAGAAGAGAGAAAAATCACCTGAACCACCCATCTTACACAGACAAGGAGATGGAATAGTAGCAAGAGAAGAAAGGAAAGAGGCAGAATTCAGAGAGGAGTTGAGCTTTGGATAAGCGAAGAGAGGAGGAGGAACAGAGAGAGACCTTGAGCAGGGGTTAGTAGAAGAAGCCATGGGCATGCAAAGGACTGAAAAACAAGGTTTCTGCAGTTGAAGCTGCCACATTTTTTCTTCTATCTTTTTTTGGAGGGAACACAACCAAATCCAAGAAAAAGGAAACAGCCTCTATAAACGCAAGCGCTTGTTTCTTTTTGGGCGGCTGAAATTGGGCTTGGAGTCTCAAATTGATTGTATGGGCACCTATACGGTCGGATCACACGGGTCGATTTAATCGACAATTTAAAAATGCTCGCACTGTATCTCATTCCGAACCAACAAAGCTTTTTCTTTTTTTTTTTTTAATTTGAATTTTTAATAATAACAAATGGGAAATAACTTATTAGGAAACCATAGGAAGGCAATAAGAGTATGAAGCATTTTTTTAATAAGATAAATTATAAATTTTTAATGGAAAAATAAATGTTCTGGCTTCTTCTTTTTTTGCAAGTGCACTGCATTTGGGACCTCGTGAATCTAGAATAAAATCAACACCACTAAACTATTAAAACCATAAAAAATTTTAAAAAATCTAACATAATTTTTCTTCATTCTAATAATCCACCAGAATAATCATTAGCTGAGAGAGAAATTAATATAATATTATTTTTAAAATGCTTTAAAAATAGGTGACGATTTGGTTCGCAATAGGCATGTGTTATATTACGCATCAATAGGGATGAATATGAACTGGTATATAAGTAAAAAAATTAACAAATTTATTAATATCGGTTTTTTAAAATTATTGACCATTAACCTGTCAGTTACATTCGGTTAATCAATTCATCGATTTCAATTTTTCGATTTGGTTAATCAATATTTTTCGGTTAATCATTAAAATTTATAACATAAAATTATATAAAAAAATTAGATAAAATTTAATTTAATTTTCAATGTGTAAAGTAATTTAATATAAAAATTACGAAAAAAAATATAATTTATTAGCTAAAATTCATATTTTATAAATTAATAGCTAAAATTATAAAATAGATTTGATATATATTGAAAATTACTATATTCGATTCTAAGTCAAATAAAATTTTAGATAATAATGTAATTAAATGCTATTAAATAGAATATAAATATCAATATATGATAAATATATATATATATATATAAGTTAATTGTATACTATAAATAAATATTACTATATAATTAAAGAAAATGATATAATATAAATTTAGTTTAAAGTATTATATAAATTTTATAGAAAAATATAAAAAATTAAGATATAAAAATAAAAATATAATTTAAATATATTTTAAAGTATTATTTTATGTAAATTTTAAAAATAAATAAAAAAAATTGAAGATATATATATAAACCGGTTAATCGTAGACTAACGTTAACCAATATTTAAAAATTTAAATCGTTATTATTAACAAAAATATAAAAATTATAATTAAATTCATCAAATTAATTAATTATAATCGAATAAATTTTTACGATTAATCATATTTTCGATTCTTTTTTTCTGATACCGTGGTACCCATTTGTGCTGCCAATATAATCTGTTAAATTGGGAATGGTGCTCGAGTGTTTTTATTGGTTGATCTCTAGGTTTGTTTGGCAATTTTCAGAGGAACATACAATGTTAGTCATCAAGGCTAGTGGATGATGCATAGACTCGTTGAGATCCAACTTTTTTACATTATTATTATTAATATTATTATTATTATTATGTGTATAGTTTTGAGAATGTGAGAATGTGAACAAATGTAATTTAATGATGTAAATATAAGTCCTTGATTTCTGCTCGATTTTTTTTAATAAAATATTTTTTTGAAAAATAGTAATTTCTTTTTGTTGTTGTTGTTGTGTGTATATATATATATATATATATATATATATATATATATGCAAAAGTCCTTAAAAATGTTTGTGTCCTTAATTTGTAATACCCATGAAGCATTGCTATTTTGGCAAGGAAGAAGAGAAAAAAAATCACAGATTTGAGTCTAAAACCTTTCATTATAATGCTGAAATGATTTATTAGAGAAAAAGACAAATTAACAATACAAATTAATTCTTCAAAAAAACAATACAAATTAATTCAATTTGATTTAAGAAATGAGAGCTAAAAAAAATGAATATAGAATATTATATCACTTCATCCGTTGCACTTAAGTAATCAATGTAATCTTATTAAGAAAATAAATGAAAAAAAAATTTTGATTTAGTAAATTACACTTTTTTTCTGATTTTAAGTAAATTCCATTTACTTTTTACATAATTAAAATTAATTTATTACTTCTTTAAATACAACATTTCTAAAAAGGCATATGTGCTATATTTAGATGCAAGTAAATTAGGAAAGAAATTGATTTACTTTTATTAAATAAATGAAAGTAAAGTAGTATACCTTCAGATAATACTTTGAAAAATACAAATCAAAAGCTCAGAGACCCCAAAAGGTTAAAAACAAAGGTGCACGAAGGCACCGACAAGATAGTCAAACACGAAAATCGAGGTTATCTAATCGGACAAGATCTTTCCCTGATAGACGAAAGTTATCTGAAATACGCAACTATTTCATCATCGTTACCTACAATAATATGCCATATTTACTGCAAAATATACTACTTTTCCAGCTCTATAAATAGCAAATTCTATTCTGAAAAGCACACACTTTCTCTTTCTCTCTCCAAATAATAAAAACACACTCTCTCTATGAGCTTATTCCCTTTGCTAACTTAAATATTGAAGTGTCTTTATCCAGATCCACCGGGCAAGCACCTCTTTTTTGTAGATTCTTTTTACCCCCATCCAATCGGAACTTGACTCCTTAGTCGTCACGTCTCTCACTCATTCTTATATAGAGATGCAGCATCTCTTACAAAAATTTATAATTTATCATTAGGTGTTTTCATTGGAGTCGATGGCTGAGCTAAAACATCCAGCTCCCATGTTATGCGAAAAAGCATGGATTTACGGCCATAGGGAAGAAAGCAAAACATAGTATTTCCATGAAAGTCTCCGAGACTATATAAAAAGTCATACAGCAAAAATAAAATGCAGCAGAGGGAAAGGTGAAATGAGTGAGTTCCATGAAAGTCTCTGAGACTATATAAGAACTTGAGCAAGCAAAGGCAAAATCCTAAGACTGAAAGGAAGCGAAAAACTACGTGCCAGGATTGAAAGAAAATGGAAAATTCCTCTTTTGGTCCACTATATAAATGGCATAGGAGATTCCCAGAAATAGCTTACTAGCTAACATATTGGAAGGGATGAACAACTACCCCCTCCTCATCTCCAGGTGAAGCAAATAGGACTTGGCGCCAGAGCCAAAAGACTATCCTAAAATCACCTTTCCCCTGGAACAATAGGAAAAGATCTACCCTTCTACATGCGCAACAACACTCCTTCTGCAAAACCAGCCGATTTGTGAGATATTAAGATAAGGAAGTCAAATCGGAGAAAAGATTCCTAAAAGGAAAAGCATTCCACACAGCATCCTATGGATGAAGATAACTGGAGAAACATCAGCTAGGAGAGGAGAAAAAATATGCAAAGAAACTCCTTAAATCTCCTCATGATGATTAAAGCTAGAAAGTGGACAAACCAAGGTACATCTATCGGGAAAAGATATCTGGGCAGCAAAGTCTAAACTAGCCCCAAAGAATTAAGAAGGCCCTAAAAGGATGCCCCTTCATCAATTTCCTGCCAAAAGCAATGAGAGGGCAAAAATTGAAAGGTCAGCAAAGATTACGATTATTATCCCGATCAAAATATCGATAAAAACTATTATCCCGATTGAAAGATCGATGAAAATTATTAATTTTGATCGAAAGATCAATGAAATTTATTGTTATTATGATTGAAAGATTGATGAAAATCATTGCTATCCCGATCGAAAGATCGATGAAATTTACTATTCCAACCAAAAGGTCGATGAGGGTTAATACATATTGATGTACACATTGCGAATAAAAAGCAATAAAACAAGAAGTTTATTGAAGGCATTACATATAAAATGAACAACCCTATGTCTACTCTCCATTGTTGCTTTTTCCATCATCCTTTAAAGATGTTGTAAACATCTCCCACTCATAGCACGTCAAAACTTGGAAAATGAAAGAAGTCCAACCATGGCTTGAGAAAATAAGGATGAAGGAAGTGATAAAAATTGGGGAACGCATCAACCCATATAGTAAATGATGCCATGGTAGAAAAATTGATATATCATTCATTCATCTTCCTAAAATGGTAGTCTCAAAACAGAGCAAGAGATAATCAGGAGGTTCTATAAGAGAAGTAGAGCGAGAGACAAAGAAAGATGCAGGAAAAGAAGGCAACAAAAAAATAATGGATAGGCAAGAAAGCCAAAAGATTGACTCTATTTATAGAAATACGAAGGCACATGTGGCAATTGTTAGTGTAAGCCCTAGCCCCAATGCATTGTAATAAAGCACTTTGAATTAATAAAATGAGGCATTTGTTTTATCCTTTGTATTCCTGTGCATATCAATTGATAAAACTATCCAAGAGTGTTGTTTCGGTTTAAGTTATCATGTGTGAGGCACATGGTTGTAAGACCTTGAAACAAATGAGACATCATTCTAAATATCCCTAGTCAGTCATTGTTATGGGAATAACAATGAATTAAGACTAGTATGCTCTCTCTGATATTATGAGTTCTGTCTTACGGATCATTAGGACAAGGGTGTCAATCAAAGATCATAGATACATGTTAAAGAACATGGTATCTGGATACGATCCGCTCATGAGAACACTCCATGGTACAAGTCATAAGTGTTTCTCATATGCAAGTTTTGTATCGGAGTTCTTAGACCTGAAATCTCTATGAAACTCTTTATGAATTACTGTGTACTTTGACATACACCTAACGTGCTCGTAACAGAGTGACAAGTACGGGTATGATTGGGTATGCATTAATTCATGTTAGAGAGCATGAGAGAAGTGAAGGGATTACCCCTCTCAATAAGAGAGAAAATATCATCGGCCACTTGATCAGTGAACTGAGAAGTGTATGGCCATACCGAGATGAAATAATGAGTAATCATTATTTATCTGAGAGTTCAGTGTCACTGGAATATCAAGAAAGGAATTAATATATATAAGGATGACTAGTTCCATGCCTTATATTAATTCTGATATTTATGGGTAAGGGACTATACAAAATTGCATTAGGTCACTAAATGCCATATGCATTTTCATTTAATTTGGAATGCTATAATATCTTGCTAGAGAATATATATAGCCTTTGAATTGATTTATTAATTCATTGCCAACATTAAATGGACATATAGGATCGCACACAAAGCATTGGGCTTAAAATACTTAAATTAAGTATTGGGCATTAATTTGGGCTTTTAATTAAAGTCAAATTAATGTATGTAATGGGTTATAAAATTGCTATTGGGACTTGGTCCATGAGAGAGAGAAATTCAGCCTATAAGGTTTAATTTCAATTAATTAATTATCTTGTGTTAATTAAGTTAATTGAGTATTAAGGCCTAAAAGGATTTAAATTAAATTAAATCATTTAAATATTGGATGTAGTGGCCGAAATTCCAAGATGGAAATCAAGGAATTTCGGCACATGCCATTTAATTATGTTAAGTGATTTCATTTATTTAAATATCTTATATTTTATTTCAAATTTGAATTTTAAATTCAAAGAAGTTTTATTCAAAATATATTACTTATCTTTAGGAAGTGATAGAGTTTGAATTAATTATCTTAGGATAGTTGAATTCAGATCAAAGACTTGCCAAAGGATAAGCATATATATTAAAAAGAAATAAAACCCTAAAAGAGGAAGTGAAGTTGGCGTGAAACCCTAATCTTCCTTGCTTTTGGCGTGAACTCTCTCTCTCAATTCTTTTGGCCCAAATTTTCACAAGAAGAAAGGATAGTTCCTCATTCTCTTGTGTTCTTGGGTAGTAATAGCAACCTAAGAGAAGTACAAAATCAAATTTTGTAGCTTCAAACTATAGCCATTACACAATACTTAAAAGAGAGCTAGCAATCTCGATTTTAAGCCGTCGGTGCAAGTGTGTGTGTGAGAATAGAGGGAGTGGCGTAAAAGGCTGTTCCTTGGCATTGGTGATCGAGACCTAAGGCGGATAAAGTCACCTTAGTTGCTGGGCATCATCAAATTCAATTTTCAAAAGGCATCATAAGTTGTAAGTTCTACAACCCTAAAATTGCATGTTTCGTTTCTAGCTTTGGATATGTATGGTATGTATGATAAAAATTTTTGTTTTCCGCTATGCCATCATGATATTCATACCATATCATATTCCATCAGCAATCCCCATAAATAAGGAGTTAAAAGGAATAAATAGTCATAATAAAAGACCATGAAAATCGAAAAGGCTATGCAAGATAATTAATTATCACCACTCCCCAAAAGGTCGTAAGTAAAGGGCAGCCTCAAACGAGGTCGGATTATATTTTGGCCCAAAGCAAGTTTTAGTCCAAAACCATTTCAAAGAGGCCTGACAAAGGCCAATGCTGGGAAACAATCAAACGTTGTCTGATCAGATTGATGGGACTTTCGATCTCATCAATCCACATACATGCTACAAATCCCCATGCCTATAACTTACCTTACGTCACATCACCACTCACTTGCTCTGACACCTTAATAGTCATACTCCAACCACTTAAGTGTACCTCCACATCCCTTGAAAAAATAGCACAATGGTTCCAGGGCTTATTAACCGGTTTAACCAAGTGAAGCCTTTGGTCTACGCTTATTAGATGACCAATCGTGCGACCATTAACTCATTCATAGGTTTCAACAAATTAGACTTTATCAAATTTAGAAGCACGGTCAAGGACGACCCCAGAAAGAGCGGTCCGGTATGACTATCAAAAGGGTTGTAATCGGATGCCTGAAATGATCAAGTACAATTGAATATCTTCACAAAGATAAGTGCTACTCGGATTATGCTATTTCTTTTACAAGTTTTTAGCAATATCTCTCTACTTAGTCCTTTAAACATATTTGATGGATAAAAGCAAGGTATGTGATATTCAATAAATCAAATTCATTCAAAAGTTCAGAGTATAAAGTACATGGATAAAGAACTTATGTCCAAGAAAATACATGGGAAAAGAGCTTTCCTTTAGAAAAAAAAGAGGCAGACAATAGAGAGAAAAAAGGATAAGAGTCGCCCGTCGCCCAAACCTCCACAGCCACCGCAAGACCACCTCTCATTAAAGCTCCCTTCTGACAGGCCAGCATCATGAAAATGGAGAAAAAATGTATCCCCTACCTTGATTAGCGGAAAGTTCATGGTTAAAAGGGAAAAGCAACAATGGTAGAAGGCTGCATAACCCGCTATTACAAGTTATGAATTGATAGGCAAGGGCCTAACTTTTCATTCATCTTTGCAAAATGGGCCGGATAAAAATAAAACTGTAGAAGGTCAGGAGGCTTCATAATCAGGAGAAAAAATAAGGAAATAGAAGAACTTGTGAAAAGAAGAAAGAAGGCACATGAAGGAAGTTGAAGAAGCCCATTTTATAAGCTTCTTCAAATGCCTTAAAAGGCATTAATAAAAGTGCCATGCATCAAAGCCTATTAAAAATCGAAGCGCCATGAAGGAAAATCAAACGTTGGTGTAGAAGATGAAGTGGCTACCATTAGAAATGAGGCAACAACCAATAAAAATGCCAGATCAGTTGACTTGCATGACAAGATCATCCAAGAATCAGCTCAAGAAAAACAAAAGAGGCATAACCCAATTGGTAACAACAAAATAAGCCATGACAAAAATCGACCCTCAAAAGTAACAGAACAAATCAATCAGGCTCAACCACCTAAAGCAAAAGGGCAATTCATAGAGATACAACCTATCCTCGAGCAATGGACTTAGGAAACACAATCAAACAGGCAAAATAAACAACGGCCTCATCAGGTAACCTCGCTTCCAATCATTAAAATTGCTTCTCCGCAGAAATTGCAAATGTAGCAGACAAAGATGGCCAAAAGAGCCATGTATTTCGATATCCATAAAGTCGATCACCCGCTTCCCCCTAAAGAGGGAAAAAGCAACAACAATAGCAACGTCAACAAACAAATTAGAAAGGGGGCGAACAGGGCTAGCGATAATAGGCAACGCCTCACATGCTCAGGTAATTCTACATTACATTTTCAAACTCATATAAATTGAGAAAAAGAAGACAAAGTATCAAAACCCCCCAAATTAAGAAAAAAAGAAGCGTGATTTTGAGATATCCCCTAAGTAGCAAAAACGTCTAGAAAGGAATTGGCTAGATAAGATGAACGCCCCAAAAGAAAGTTCCAATCTCTCAAGATTGATGATCTTATTAATTTTGATCGATGATTCATCCCAATCGACGTAATTATCCCAGTATCTCAAGATTGATGATCTTATTAATTTCAATCGACTATTCATCCCAATCGATATAATCAACCCAATCTCTTAAAAATGACGATCTTATTAATTTCGATCAATTATTCATCTAGATCGATGTAATCATCCTAGTCTCTCAAGACAGATGATCTTATTAATTTTGATCGATGATTCATCCCGATCGATGTATTTATCCCGATCTTTCAAGATCAATGATCTTATTAAAGCCCATTCATCCCTATCAAGGCAGTCCAAAAGATATTGAATATTTATCAACACGACTATGCCCTCAGAACTCTATCACTAGCCACGACACAATCAAAATGGCTACCCAGAGCTGTCAAGGCCTTACAACTTCGATTTTTTCAATCGAACTAATGGGTGGGAAACAAATGATAGTACTCTAAAAAATACAAACCGAAAGTCCAGAGACCCCCAAAAGGCCCACGAAGGCCCCAACAAGATAGTCAACACAAGGAATTGGGGTTGTCCGATCGGACAAGATCTCTCATTGACAGACGGAGGTTGTCTGACACACGCTACTATCTCATCGCCATTACCCACAAGAATATGGCATACCTGTTGTAGAGTAGGTTAATTATTCGAGAATGTTGCTCAAGCTTCCCCAGCTCTATAAACAGCAGGTTCTGTTCTGAGAAGCACACACCTTCTCTCTCTCTAAATAATAAAACACACTCTCTCTATAAGCTTATTCCCTTTACTAACTTAAGTATCAGAGTGTACTTATCTGGGTCCACAGGCAAACATCTCTTTTTTATAGGTTCTTTTCGCCTCCATCCAATCATAACCTGACTCCTTGGTCGTCACATCTCTCATTCTTATGCAGAGATGCAACATCTCTTACGAAAATTTGTGATTTATCCCCTTCCAATATTAGCTATTCTTCCTTACTCCATGCCTCTCACCATTGCATCTCTACATCTCCCTTTTTTTTTTTAATCTCCCGTTACTAATTGTTTTCTTCTCATCGTTGTTTTTCTTCTTTTTTATTTTTTCATCTTTCTTGTCTTGTTTTCCATTCTTTGTGCAACTTTTGTCATAAAAAACAGCGACGGTTTGGCTTCTACTACTGCTGTTGAGGGGTATTACTATCTTTTCATTCATTCACTCACTTGTTCATTTTAATTTACCCTCCTTTCCAACAACAACAACAACAATAATAATAATAATAATAATAAATAGAACACAAAATTAATTTTTTTAATTATCAAAATATTTAGGCAACTATTTGATGTTTTGCTTGTATGATTAAACAAATAGAGTCATAATTATAATACGAAGCACACCGCGAAAGGGTCATGATTAATGCTCTCCTTCGCAACTCACTAGCTAGTAATTAAGGACGTGAAAGATCTGCACTTTGGAAGTTTTATGTTTCAATTTGCCACGAGGTTTGCCCAAGAAAATAGACTAAATTGCCACGAGCTTCCATCATTATTCTAACTCTATATTTCGTTAATTAATATTTAATTAGAATTCATCAATTTCTTTTATTCATTAAGCTATATATTATAATCAAATTAATAAACAAGCTCGATGTTACGATGAGTAAGCTTCAAATAGACTTTCTAACAGTATATAAACTTAAATTTAATGAGAAAGTATTGGATTCGAGTCTCTTGGTTTTTTTTTTTCAACCCGCTTATTAAAAGAAATAAAAAAATAAAAAAATAATCTTAACTCATTTTATATAAAATTGAGGTTGAGGTTGGAACTCGAAATAAAATGTATATTTTTCTTCTTTCGAGATTTAATTGAGGTTGGAACTCGAAATTCACAGCTTTACAGTGAATGATTTGGTATTACAATATTAATTGCAATTTCTATAAAATTAATCATAAATTGGATAATAGGCATATAATTAAAACATTTTATAATTTTGTAGGTTGTGGTCTGGGATCACATGGGAGTTTCTTTTTTCTCTTTGTAGGATGGGAGCTGCAAGTGGAACTTTTTTTACGAAAAATAAAATTAGGAAACTAATGATTAACTACAAATTTTTATCGAAAAGTAGTTAATTTTTTAATCTCTTAGGATTAAAAACTAATTATAAACAAACATCTCTATGTATTCTTCACAGTATCACATTATTTGTCACAGCAAATCCACTTGTAGATGGCAATATATAATAATAAGTCTTCCTTAATTTCTTTTTAACCATTACAGTTTTGGGCATTCTCTAATGAAAATTTGGTTTTATCCTTAATTACAATTTTTTTTTTTGCAAAATCCTTAATTGGATTTTTTAAAATTTTTTTTAAAGAGATGTATAATATCTAATTACAACTTTAAATGTTACTAAAAAAAATCAAATCTAAAATTTTTCGTTCTTTTAATAAAGTGTCGGTGATCAGTCTAGCTCTTAAAATTAATTTCATTTGAATTTATATATGCATATAATGAGTGTGGCAGTTTTAATAATAATAATAATAATAATAATAATAATAATAATAATAAACATTTGGATGAGATGAGGATTAGTCATATGATATAAATAATTAAAATTTGATTACTGTCTTTTATCACAACTAATGTGACTTAAATAATAGTAAATATTATAAGAATGGATACTTGTATTATACGTAGTATTAGTTTTCTTGATCACTTAGATCATGTTTGGTTCACTGAATTGCATATAAGATAGAATAAAATAGTACAAACTACTACAAGTACGACATTTGAAAGAATTTTTGAAAAATTAATGTAGAGATAATATAATACAGTACAAATCTTATTATCCTACATATACTGTATAAAATAATATACCACAAATTATTGGGTTTGTGTAATACGGTAAATATCGTATTAATATTAAATACCATCCCACCACCATTATTATTGTTGCCACCACTACCACCACACCCTGTCGCCGCCACTAACACCACTACTACTGTCGCCACCACTATCGCCGCTGCCACCATCATTGCCGCCGCCGCCACCACTGCCTCCATCACACTGTTGTTATCGCTATCGATACCACTACAACTACCGCCATCACCATCGTCACCTCCACCACCATATCACCGCCACCACTATTGCCACGTTACTACCAATACCACCACCATCACCATCGCCGTCGCCATCCTTGCCATCGCAATTGATAACACCACCACCACTGCCGACATCACCACCCCCACCACCATATCGTCTGATACCACCGCCACGCCATTGCCGACACCACCACCACCACCACAGCCATCACCATTACTACCACCTCCACTGCCGCCACCACCACCACCACCACCATCACCGTCACTACCACCACAACTCCCTGCCACCACACCACTGCCACCCTTGCCACCACCACCACACTCTCGCTATTATCATCACATCCCTCCACCTCCACCACCACCACTACACCCTCACCGCCGACACCACCATTGCCGGTTACATCATCACACTGCAAACGCTGCCACTGCCACTACCGCTGTCACCGCTACCACCAGACCCCCATACTACCTCTGCCACCGCCACCACACCATCATCACCACTACCACACCACCGCCACCATCACATTGTCATCGTTGCCACCACCACTCAGTCGTCGCTACAACCGCCACTGCCATCACTATCGCTGCAGCCACCGCCACACTGCCGCCGCCACCATTATCACATTATAATCAAATCCTTAAACTTATAATATTAAATGTATAAGCTAATAGCTATTATATAAAAATTATATTATAATTGATAAATTCTTTCATTTTTTGCTCAAATATTTCGTGAAATTCGTCATTTAAATTTTTTTATTTTTTATTTAATTTTAATTTTAATTTTAGAAATGCCGATCTTTCTAATAATATATAGTTATTTTTCATTATTTTTTAATAAAAATTTGATGTATTAAAATTTATATTTTATAATTATAAATTTTTATCTAAATTAGTTACAATAAAAATAATTTAATTGTATCTACTTTTAATTTTTTTAAAATAATATATTGCGATATTATATATCAAATACAATATATAATAGTACAGGATAATACAATTTTATATCAAACATTGTATAATATAATACAGACTAATATTATACAGGCTAATACTATACAAGTTAATACTATACAGGTTAATATTATACATATTAATATAATACAGTGAACCAAACGTGCCCTTAATTAACAATAATGAAATTGACGTGGATCCCATCACCTGCGTTGATTAGTGGACATTAGCGCAACAATTATGATTTAATTAGCTTGAAAAGTATATGCCTGTTTTTATAAAAAGAAGTTATATTAATTAATAGATTGGATCTATCTTACAAGTAACTACCTAACACATGTTTATTCAAAAACTGAGATTCTAATTTGGAGATTCTGGATTCAGATATATATATATATATATATATATATATATATATATATATATATATATATATATATATATATATATATATATATATATATATATATATATATATATAACTTCCATCAATTTATAATCAAGTGTCCACATTAATTGAAAAAAAAACAAGAAAATTACTTGTAATTTGTAAATAAGTGTCCATTTGCTTAAAATAAAATATATCTAGATATTTTATAACAATTATATTCTTCCGTGACTAAGTAATAATAGAATAAAAATTAATTTTTTTATTTTTATTTTTAGAAGGACTGTAATGAAGCTGTTTTTAAGCCAATGACAGTTGCTTCACGATGACTCGGCAACTCATGCCATAAAATGCTTCAAGAAAGTAAAAATTAAAAAACAAAAATATACTAATTCTAAAAATTTATCCTTAAAAGTAATTTTAATCGCCTAAATCAATCATAAAAATCATAAATGAAAATTCCGCTTTGTCATTTGGCATGATAAACCGATTGAAATGACATGTCTATATTTTAAGTGACTCAATAACGTATCTACCTGTCTTGTAAAAAATCATGCTGATACGGAGTGCCAACTTTGATTTTCTGTGATTTTTTTAGTTAATTTTGGACAAAATTATTTTTTGATGATAATTTTCTATAGTTAAGATATTTTTAAATTATAAATTTTGTTGTTATTATGGATTTTATTTATGGGTCAAATTAAACCTTTCAAGTAATCAAGTGAGTAAAAAGTGACATGAATATATTAGGTAAGCTACATATACATAGCTTAAGATACATAATGAACATAAAACTATAATTGTTTGTGAATTTGAATCCTATATGCCTATCGACAAATGCATACATATATTTAGAGAGACACAATCTGTTTGAAATATGAAAGAAAATTACAGAAGAAAGAGATGGCAATTAATGAGAATTGTGAGTGGTTGAGTCAGTGCTTCTTGGCTTCCTTCTCAGCCTGAAAAGTAAAATAAAAACAAATTGCAACATGAAAAACAAATAAAGATAATTATAAGTTAATTTGTTATAATCTTACAGCTTTGATAGTTCTTTCAAAAGCACCCCATCCGTATTTATCCACATATTGCACCACTGATTTTCTGGCATCCAAACTGATCATTTGCAGAACTTTCCTTTGATCCTCTGAATAGCTTCCATTCACTCTGCCGCCGATCTTCACATATTTCCTCACCAAGTTCTCGTATATATAGGCAGCCCCATTGAATACAGGCAGTACCAACCACATGCAAAACAACAACTTCATGTATGGCCAGAATGGTAGCCTGCATATTATTACTTACTGATTAGGCTTAATAGTACATATATATAAAAAAATAAATCTAATTAATTTATAAATATTTTTAAGTAAATATATATTTTTGAGAAAATTGGTGATTGCTTACCAAACTAAGATTTTCCAACAAGATAATTCAAAAAGGGTAATAAATGAATATATTATCCAATAAGTGAGCCATTGTTGATCATCAAGCGTAGAAGGGCTTTCTATGGCTCGCAGCGATGCATATCTGTTCAACATTCATTCACATCTCATTATTATTAATTAATTAAAAGTTAGAAAATTCATATATATAATTTTAACCAAGTGCTGCTATTATACTTACAATGGAAAAAGAAGCATAACGCCTGGTCTGCTTCAACCCAAAAATATAAATATATATATATCAGATTTCATTTTTAAATACTCAAGAACTGCATGCATGCAAACGTAAATTACCCGATAAGTGCATCCAAACGCTTCGCAATAACTCCAACGACACCCATGTCGAGATGTTTGGCTATGCAATGCCAGAGAATGTGAAAGATATATATATACGTAAAACACACAGAGTATCTAATATTAATAGGGTATGTTCTGCTTCTGAAACTAAGTAAAGAATTTCTCTACCCTAAACCTAATATAAAGTTTTCTTTCCTTGGAGAAAAATTAAGGTATTTCTATACACATGAAAGGAAACCAAAACTTAGAAAAGTTTATTTGGTATATTCTTTGCATTTTGCTAACAACAAATATATTAATATTATATATCAACCCATCACATTAATTAAAGAATCACTTGTTATGGATATTAATAAAAGGAGGTTAATATTTGTGAGATTTTGTATTGTTTTGCAAAATAAATAAATAAATAAATAAATAAATATATATATATATGCATTCCTTGAGATACTAACTTTTATGTCTAATTTTATTTAAATTATTTATTCGTTCACGAATAAAGTCCACCTTTTTAAAAATATATGTGTTCACCGACAAATCTCAACTTTTGAAAAATATAGCATATTTGAATATAACTTTTAAAGTAAGACCTTTTTATAATAAATTTTTAATAATAGAGTAAATTAATTGTCTCTTTTTTTGTTTGAAAGGACCAATTAACAAAAAGTTAGGATAATTAATAAATTTCTTAATTTTGGTAAAAACTAAAAGTAAAACGTTTATTTATGAATTGAGAAAATATTAAGTAAATTCATAAAATTCATCAATATAATTTATAGTATTCTTTGAATTTTGTCGTTGCTTCAATATTTGAAGTTGTTTGCGGATGGTGACGTGGAGGTGATAAGCTTTCCACCCTTGCTACACGTAATACTTCAAAAACTGAGTTAAATATTGGCAAAAACAACTTTTTTTAGGTTCCAAAATTAAATTTTTAAAATTTTGAATATTGAATTTTTTAAATATATTATTTAGCGTGTATATTTCAATCTTCATTAATAATGCATCATATTTGTAAAATTTTATTGTCTATTGCTTTGTAAATTTCTCATATTGAATCTCTAAATTTTTTATATTTTTTATATTAAATTTTTAAAATTTTAAAATTATCCATTTAAAAAAATGATATATATATTTTTTTAACAACATTAGAATAAAGACTAGCATAGGAATTCATCAACTTAAAAACAAGAGGAATTTGCTAATACCAATTCTAGCCACGAGGAACTTGGTTCCTTGTGCTTTGAAATCACAATTTTGCCATTCTTTATGGTTTGGGGATTTATTGAAATTGTATTTCTTCATATCGTCAGGCGACCGGAATTATATTTGTTTAATATTTTTTAATTTTATTATTATAAAATTGTATTTAAATTATTTTTTATTATAAATTGAGAAATAGTAACCATGATATTATTTGGATAAAAAATTAAATGTACACAGATGAAATTAATCTCGTAAAATTATAGAAATCATGAAATAAATGCATTTATTGAAATCTTATTAAAAAAAAGCATAGTACATATATAGCCACTTGTATTTATATATGTTTATCCATAGTTATTAAAATTGGATCAAATTGACCGGTTGAACCAGTTAAATTGCAAATCGATTGATCAGCTGGTTGGTTCAACTACTGAAAATCGGATTAGTAAAAAAATCGAGTTGAACAAAAAAACCGGATAAAACAGGATTTTTTTTTGCTAAAAAGGTGTAAAAAATTATTTTTTTTTGTATATTTTCACCCACCCACCCATATATATATTTATATATATATTTGATAAAATTAATATTTTAAATTTTAAGTATATCACTTAATAATTTAATATATATATATATATTAAATTTTTATTATTTATTTATTTAAAAAAATTAATATTTTAAATTCTAAATATGTCACTTAATAATTTAATATACTTATTATCTATTTGAATCATTATAATAGTATATTAAATTATTAAGTAATATCTTTAGAATGTAAAATACTAATTTTTTTCAAATAAATAAATAATGAAAATTTAAAATATACATATATATATATATTAAATTTTTATTATTTATTTATTTGAAAAATTAGCATTTTAAATTATAAAAATATCACTTAATAATCTAATATACTTATTATCTATTTGAATTTATTGTAATTAAATATAATTATACTCATATATTCAAGATTAATATTTTGTGTTTACTTCATTAGTACTTCATCTAAATATAAAATTATTTTCATGATATGATTGTATTTTTATGTTTATAATATATGATATTCAAAAATTTATAATTAATCATTTGTAATAATAAAATTAAAATTATATTTAGTAACTTATTATTAGAATATTTGTGATATATATTTAATATTTGATGAATATCTTTTTAAATTTTTATATAATAATATTTAAAAAATTATAATAATTATAATATTTTAAAAATAAAAAAAAATCTGGTTAAACCTATCGAATCACGAACTTTCAACCTTATCGGTTCTTTATTCGATCCGGTTTTAATAACATTGTGTTTATCATTTCACTTTCTAAAATTAAAATTTTATTATTTTAATATTTATAATTGACTATTTTAAATGAAATAAATACTCCAATAACAATAAAATGATGTAAACATAAATGTAATTAGTTGGCAGTTAGCAACCCAAATTTGACTTAAAAAATATGGACAGTTCCCATTTCCGACCACGTGCTTATTGTGTTTGGGAGCATCCTGTTCATACACATTAAATTTTTCTAAAATTGCAATGGACTATCACTTTCTTACCTTTATTACTCTCTTATTTTTCCCTCGTATATATTCACTCATTTACTATCATTTATTCTAATATATATTCACTCATTTACTATCATTAATTTATTAAAATATTTTTTATTAATATCTATAATTATATAATTTCACTCTATTAATTATTTATTATATATATATATATATATAATTAATAATTTTTAAAATTTAAATATTATTATATTAATTAAAAAAATAAAAAATTATGGTGATAAATGAAATAGGGGATAGTTAATTCGAAATGTTAAATATAAATTTTAGAAAATTCAGGAGTTAAAAATAAGTTTGGATGCTGTTTTATATAATTAAGCTTAAATTGAAAATGGTCGCTGAGATCGTTGACCAGTGGTTTGTCTAATGAATCCTAACTAGTATTAAAATAAGCTAAAATGATACATAATTCCAATAAATCGTTTATTCGCATCCAAACAAGCGCATTAGTAATTAGTTAGGAGATTCATCCACTCAGGCTGCTCTCTCTCTCTCTCTCTCACTCTCTCCTTATTTATCATTATAAATGAGTGTCTGGGTAAGATACTCGTCCAATCAATTTCCGTGAGACAAGCACACCAAGAAATAAACTTTCTTTTCTTCTTTTGGGGGTTGTCTCTGAATTTCATACATTCAAGAAGATCACACATTGTAATATTTCTTATATTTATTTTCCCGGAAAGTTTTCTGGGTCATTGCCTGTTTTAGTGGTGGGATCCGCATATCTCGCGGGAATAAATCTTCTTCCTTTGCTGTCTCTTTTTCTCATTTCTTCCGAGTGCAATAACCTTGTAAAGGAACCATCTTCACTCGTTTTCCTTTGGTGGCATTGTGTTTGGAAGTAAGAAAACGAGGAGAAAAACTTGTGATCTGGTTATATAGGTACCAAGTGATACTAAAATTTGAGATTTTTTACGCGGGAAAAGCAGTAAAAAGGAAAGTCTATTCTGTAGAGGGAGAGAGAAGTGAATTTTGGATCTGATGGCCAACTTCAAAGTAATGGCTTGAGATCGGTTTTGATGGTTTGTTTTAATTTTTTGGTAGCTATGGTGCTTGTTTCTGCTGAGAGAGGTTTAAAACGAGAATTTACAAGAATACCTGAAAGTAAAGAGCAGAATCTATCAGCCTACTTTCTCAAAACTGTAAATTTCTTATGGCAACCTGATCGGACTGGTTATCAGCATGTTTGGCCGGTAACGTTTCTAACTTTCTTCACTTATAATATTTATTTCTTAAGAATCTTCACTACCCATCAATGTTTTTTTTTTTTTTTTTATTATCTCATCATGTTTCCTCAAAAAAATCTCTGCTACCCAGAGAAAAAAGGGGGCAATCTTTCTCAAACAAACATGTTTAAGATCCGTTTCCTTTGTCAACATGTGTGTTAGGTAGTAAAGGCCAGTTCTAAATGTACTTAACTTTATGGATTATGTGATTAATTAAGTGTAGGGATTATTTAAAGCTGGCTGATGAAGTATTAAACTAAAGTTTACCTTTTGGCTTCTGTAATCTTGTTCTGTTTAGTTATATCTTATTAAGGCCTGATGTAGATTTGATATTCATGGATTTGAATAGCAAAAGTATTAATCTTTAATTTTTGGTTTTCAGGAAATGAAATTTGGATGGCAAATTGTTTTGGGAAGTATTATTGGATTCTTTGGAGCGGCTTTTGGAAGTGTTGGTGGTGTTGGTGGGGGTGGCATTTTTGTTCCCATGCTTAGTTTAATTATTGGATTTGATCCAAAATCCGCAACTGCAATTTCCAAATGTAAGAGTCTATCTTCCTGATACGAGTTCTTTTTTTTTACTCTTAAAAATAAAAGAAAAAAAAATCAACTGGTTTGCTTCAGCGCAGATGCAGAACATAATAAATAAAAAGATTGGGACCAAAATGATGTGGATTGTTCATTACTTTATGAAAGAAATATACTGTTATAGTGTTGCTTTGAAGGTTTTTTCTTTCTTTTTGTTAAAATCGATAAATGAAGATTTGGAATTAGTCCAATGCCATCTTTTTTAGACAATAAGATCACGAAATTACCGAGTGTCCAATTTGCTGATTTGGTTTGGCATCAGATAAAATTACAGACTGAATTTGTAAATTTATATATAAACCAAATCAATAGTAAAGTATCATGCCCGGAAGGTATGTTTAATGCTTGCAAAGTAAAAAATTATTGTTATGTGGCAGTTTATCATATATTTTGTTTATGTTTGAATTCATGAATCCAGTTTAGAAAATAAAAATGTAGCACCTTTATTGAGAGTTCTAAAAGTTTCAAATTGTTAGAATTAAGGTGGTGAGTCGTGAATTTGTAAGGTGATAGAATGTGGGTATTTTTTGTGTATGTCAGGTATGATTATGGGTGCAGCAGCATCAACTGTTTACTACAACCTTAAGCTAAGGCATCCTACAATTGACATGCCTATCATTGACTATGATTTGGCTCTGCTCATCCAACCCATGCTCATGCTTGGAATTAGTATTGGTGTTGCTTTCAATGTGATCTTTGCAGACTGGATGGTCACTGTATTGCTTATTATTCTTTTCATAGGTAATTTTTACTTGCATCTCGCTTCATTTTGCCAAGCATTCCTCTTGTAAACTCCCTGTGTAGCTAATTGTGATGGTTTGCACTTTGTAGGCACATCAACAAAGGCATTCTTCAAGGGTGTAGAAACATGGAAAAAGGAAACAATAATGAAAACGGTAACTTTGTTATGGACTTGCATACTATTTGTTTAAACTCAATACTAATTTGCATATGTTCTAATTTTGTCCCTCAATTAGCAGGAGGCTGCTAAACGTTTAGAGTCAAATGGCGAGTAAACTTGCTTCTCTCAAAATCTGTTCCTGATCACTCATTTTGCTTACAATTTCTTGCTTTTGTTTCAGGTACTAGAGGGGCAGAAGTTGAATACAAGCCTCTACCTAGTGCTCCTGAAAAGGAACCTGAGGTTGGTTTAACTCCATCTGCTAAAATTGACCAAACCAGTGATTTTTGCGTTAATGATGTGTAATTCCTGCAGGTCACTATTCTTGAAAATGTGTACTGGAAAGAACTTGGTCTGCTTGTTTTTGTTTGGGTTGCATTCCTTGGATTGCAGATCGCAAAGGTTTTTTGAAATACTTGATTCTGCCATTGCTTTTACCATGTATCATAAGCTGAAGCTAATTGATATTGAATTTTGGTAACAGAATCATATGGCTACTTGTTCAATAGAATACTGGGTAGTAAACCTGCTGCAGGTACAATGTCTTACCATTTTAATCTCTTTGCTCTGTGCACCTGTATACGCTTCAGTTATGGTGTTTTAACTAAACAGCACCGAGTCGTGATCTGACAGATCCCAGTTTCTCTTGGGGTGTCACTGTTTGAAGCAGTGAGCCTTTACAAGGGAAGGAGAATGATAGCATCTAAGGCAACAGAAGGCTCAAATTTTAGAGTCCTCCAGCTTGTGATGTATTGTGCCTGTGGTGTACTGGCTGGAGTTGTAGGTGGCCTACTTGGACTAGGCGGAGGATTCATCATGGGTCCATTATTTTTGGAGCTTGGAGTCCCTCCTCAGGTAAATCATTATTTTTGCAACTCTACCATCCACCTTCTCATTTGAATTTATGAAGCTTTTAGTTTACTTGTGCTAAATAAAAAGGCAAATATGGCCTTATAATGATGTAGACTTAGCAGCTTAGCTGTTTGTATGCAGGTATCAAGTGCAACTGCAACATTTGCAATGACATTTTCCTCGTCCATGTCTGTCGTAGAATACTACCTTTTGAAACGATTTCCGGTTCCTTATGGTGAGTAAAGAGCCAGCAACAGCTATGGACTTCAAGTTCTTGATTTCGGATAAACATATAATTTGAGATTTATATTTCTTGGCAGCTCTTTACTTCGTAGCAGTGGCAACTCTTGCTGCTTTCATAGGACAGCACGTTGTGAGAAGGTTAATCATCATGTTTGGGAGGGCATCCCTTATAATCTTCATTCTTGCTTTCACCATATTTGTTAGTGCAATCTCACTAGGTGAGCTTTCATATTTCCTTTTGTTGTGAATTACGTTTTTCTTCATTTTCCTGGCAAGAAATCTGAAAGTGGTGCGTTCTTTATATTGATAGGTGGAGTTGGCATATCAAATATGATTGGCAAGATTCAGCGTGATGAATACATGGGATTTGAGAATCTTTGCCTGTACGAGGGATAGGTGGGTGTTGGAAATCTTAGGTAGGTGGTGTAGCTAGCTAATTGTTGAGGCTACGAAAATTGGTTCTTGATTAGCAACAACTTCTTGGGGTTGGATTTTGCTCTGAGATACTGCTTTGTTGTATCAGCTTTCCATTTTTTACTTTTTACCATTTTTTTTCTGGGAACTTTTGTATTATGATCTAGAAATGGTGCAGCCGTGATAGAGTTGGAAACTTTTCTTTTTGTCATCTTTCCTTTTTCTTCCTTTATATTTTTTTCTAGAAATTTGTGAATTTAAAAATCTTTATTTTTCAGTGGATTGAATTAAATTGTACATAAGCTTATTAAAAAAAAGTATTCTGGGGTCTCTATATACAATTTATTTATTTTTATTGAATTCCTCTAACTCCAATCTTCTATAATGTTACAATTGTGTAAGGTCTTGAATTTTCAATAGCAGGTTAAAAGAATATTTTTGCTCAATCATACTCCATCCGTCCCATTTGAAAGTCTGATTTCCCCTTTTGTATTTGTCCCACCCCAAATGTCATTTTTGCAATTCAAAAATAAATTTTCATATTTATCCCTATTTATTATATAATTTATTAAATATGTATTTTTTTCTGATTTCTCTATTATTGTGCTAGAATTAAATTTTTGTTTTGATCAAAAGATAAAATTAAATTTTCATATCATCATTAATTGTTTTGGTCAATTCTTTTTCTTATCACTTACTCTTGTTTTTTTCAACCTAATTAAATGTAACCAGAAGATGAAGTTTTTCGTATGACCATTAAGTTTTAACACTAACTCTTTTTTACTCAATTACTCTTGCTCTTCTCAATCGACCCTTTTCAACTTAATAATTTTTTTTTATCAAATTCTAATTAAATAAAACATTTTAAAAATAAACAAAAGGTCATTTTTATCATTTCATATCATTTTTTTTTATGAAATTGATGCATTCCAATTATTTTTTTAATTTCCATGAAAAGAGGAAAACAGGCTTTTAAAGTGAAGCGGAAGGAGTATTAAAAGAACTTTTTTGGTATCATGAATTAAAGTTAGCTAACTTTTATGTTATAAATTGAGTATTAAAGTCTTTATTATAATTTATTTTTTTCTTTAAGCGTTGCTTTTGACTTTAAGTGTACAAATTAAGAAAATAATTAATATATCTAAATATTATAAAAAAATATTGAAAATTGATTATATTACTTTGTTATAAAAAATAAAAATAAACATATAAATAAATTTAAAATATATAAAAAAGGATAAAATAAAAAATATGTTAACATTTTTAATTTCTGAAAAATAATTTAAGGTTTTTTAAAAAAATTAAAAATAAATATTTAGAGTTTTTTTTTTAATTTTAAAAATAAATTTTTAGAGTGAAATACAAAAAAAAAATCTCCAACAGCAATGCATACAAAACGAAGGGAGATAATATTATTTAGGTTTAATGTGCAAAAATACTTTTAATATTTATCAAAAAGAGTAATTTTGTTGATAATATTTAGTTATATACAATATAATTTATAAAATTATTAAAACGGTACAATTTTATATCTGAAATAATGAAATTATTAATTTAACTGTATTTCATCTTTTGATCAATGATATGAATATATTATATTATTTTGATAGAATTACGTTAAACTAACGGTTCCGTTATTTTAAAAGAAAAATTTTAATAATTTTAAAAATAATATTACATATAACTAAATATTACAAATAAAATTATTTTTTTTACTAAATATTAAGAGTTAACCTGTTATTTATTACAGTGGGGTGAGATGCAAATCAACCCGTTTCATTTCCCTCGCTTATTTGGTTTGAGCTAAGCCCTAATTGAAATACCTTATCCGATGTCGTTTTATGTAAACTGTAGCTTATATGAATGGTCCGTACGAAACATCTTTGAGATCACGCCCAATTAGCCCATTGGTGTCACGAAAATAAAAGAAACCCTAATGAGATAAATAAATAAAAAAAAGGGAACGGAGATTGTGCGTTCTGTGTGATCGGTAAAGGATCGGAGAGAAAGAGGACAAAGAGAAGAAGAAGAAGTATATAATATGGTGTTTTACTTCAAAGCCCGACCAGAGGTGGGAGATTACACCATTTTTATGGGACTCGACAAGCACGAGAATGAGGAGCTCATCAAATACGGTTTCCCCGAAGACATATGGTACTTCGACTGAATAACTTAATTTTGTAAATACAATTGTTTCAATTTTGCAAATGTGTTTCTTTTGGGCAATCGGGGATATATGATGGTTTTTTGATTTAGTGATTTTCTCAATTAACCTTCAAATTTTTTGTCAGATAATATAATTAATTTATCAAGTTTAATATTATCATTCAATTCAGGGAGGTATTGATGATATTGGCTGCTTCTTTTACTGACGTTTAAAATAAATTAGTAGATTATTTTTTTCTTAATTTTTCCTCGTGTTCTTAATTAAACTTTTCGTAAGAAAATTCTGGTCGAAGATAGGTAAAGTTTTGAGATTTAACGATATTGTAGCTTCCCATTCTCTTTTTGAGAAGTGATGATACCATAATATAGGCTACGGATGATTGAATGAGGGAGCGTATATAAAGGGAAAATAGAAACTCTATCAAGTAAAGGTTAAACCTTGAATTTTTAGAGTATCCAATTTTAATTGAAAATGTATCTTATGGGAAGGAGATTGCAGCATTTCAGAAAGCCAGATATTAGGTTTTTTAACAGGGAAGTTTTGTTCTTGTTAGCAAACGTGAGATGATTGTTTTAACATGCTTGTTTGGATATCTGATAGAAGCTCATGGTTGCACTTATATTGAACATACCTGGTATGATTGGTTGGAATGGTTCATCTCATCATTTATTTCTCATTTCTGTTTTTGAAGGATCAGTCAGTAGTTATTTGTTCATCCAACCCTCTCTTTGTTATTCTGAATGTAGATCAATAACTTCTTTCTTAATTGTCGCTCTTTTTATCCAGGTTCCATGTAGACAAAATGTCTTCTGCTCATGTTTATCTGAGACTGAACAAAGGCCAAACAATTGATGATATAAATGAGGGTTTGCTAGAGGATTGTGCTCAACTGGTCAAAGGAAACTCAATTCAAGGCAAAATTTCTAAACAATTATCAGTTATATCATTTTATGCCTTTTAATCTGGGCATTTGGTTATATTTATTTGACAAAACTAGCTGTTGATGTCCTTATTATTGTTGTATCAAATATGATATTCTTACTAGCATTGGATAATTCTACAACATTACAACATTTTAGTTGTTCTCTTTGACAATGCAGGTAACAAGGTTAATAACATTGATGTTGTTTATACTCCTTGGTCTAATTTAAAGAAAACTGCTTCCATGGATGTTGGCCAAGTTGGCTTCCACAATCCAAAGATGGTAAAATGGTTTCTAGTTTATCCTAATTTGTTCTATGGAATATTATTACATGTATTTGTGAATAATAGATGTTTCTCTTACATTGATGATTATTGTAGGTTCGAACTGTTAGAGTGGAGAAGCGAATAAATGATATAGTTAATAGATTGAACAGAACAAAAGTTGAGAGGAAGCCTGATTTGAAAGGTAAATATATGATCTCAGCTACCTTTGTTTATGTAACTTACAAAACTAAATGAAGCAGATTTATTGTCTGCTCGAGGAAGGGATTTAATTCGGGAAATTCTTCTTGTTTCCTGAATTTTGTATGTCGATTATATGCTAATCTTTACTTATCTGCAATTGCAGCGGAGAAAGAAGCAGTAAGTGCAGCTGAAAGAGCAGAGAGAAAGCTTCAGCTGCGAGACAAAGTGAGTTTTCGATAGTAGTAAATTGTTTCGAGGTCAACATGTGGATCAACAAAATTTTAGAACTCTTGAGAAGTCTAACACGGTTTGTTCAAAACATACTGAGCATATGCTGCCATGGATTTGCATGATTGCTCCTGCAATCCTAGGTTGTAGAATTGGTGTTACTTCATCATTCGAGGTCCCTAGGGGTTACATAGAAGCTGTAGGTTCCACTTTTTCTATGCGGTTGCTGTTTTCCTTGTATTTTCTCTCTGGGAAGAGGACGCATAGATGTTTTAATGTGTGGTCTGTGAGATTGTCTAGGTTTCTTCTGAAAGGGGAATGAAGGTGAAGTTATATAATATGCTGTAGGTGTTAGTTCTTTCATCTCTTGGTTGTTCATAACTAGTCAGTTAATATCTTGGCATTGAATTTGGTTGATCTGCCAGTTTCATGTTCCACAAATTTAAAATGTTCAATTTCACTCCTATGCTGCCATCTGAAATCTACTGCTTGGGTTAATAAGTTATATTATACTCTGTCATAATTATTTTTGAGTCTGTACTAAATATCAAATGACCTTTGCTAAACTGGAGTTGCATGTTAGCATTTCATTGCATAATCTATGGGAGTTTATCAAATTTCATTTCCGCTGCATGGTGGTTCTCAAAATCCAATATCTGCAAAGGAAATGGTTTGGTGCTTCGGTTTGTTGATTACTTGCAAGTGTCAATGAAAATCTTCTAGTTCTTTTTGCAGAAGAGACGAGAGGAAATGGAAAGGCTTGAAAAGGAGAGACAAGCAGAGATTAGAAGCTACAAAGGTTTGATGGTATCTGAAAAGATGACATCTAACAAGCAGATTGCATCTGAAAGCAAGTCATTGCAGGAACTGGAGGAGGACTTTATGTAAGCACAATCATATAGTTTAATGTTATGCCAAATTTCCCCCCTTCAAGAAGTGGGTTTGAAGCTTGGTTTGTAAGTGTAGACAAGAAGTTGTTTCTCCTCAGAGAAATAAATCAATTACTTCAGTTTCATGTAGTTCGATGATATTATTGAGAAAAGAAATTAAGAGAAGAAATGTTTGATGCTGGAGAGTCATGTGGGGGGAATAATTTCTCTTATTGTGGCCGTGAATTGTAATAGAATGATAACGATGAACATGATTGAGACTTCATTGTTAATTAAGCGTGCTTATATTCTTGGGTAAAATTGTAGTTGGTAATCAAATTGAACTTGTATACTGATACCTAGGGGCATTTGCATACACTTTGTAATATCCATGAGACATTGTTGTACGCATGCAAGTACATGTTTATGTAAGTGCTTTTGTATTCTGTATTAGAAACGTTTCACTAGTTTAATGTGTTTTTCAAATTCTGATAACACGTTATGCTATGATGTTTCGTTGTGTTGAGATGAATTTTGTTGGAGTTGATGTAGGAGGGTCAGCCATCTTGCTCGGTCTTCAGGTTTTAGTTTCCAAAACTAGGAATTCCAGAGTATGGAGTGTAGAGAGTGGATGGGTTCATTCAGAATCTTTTTTGGTGTAGGTACTTGGATAATCTGTTATGCTACGCATAGATTAGGATAGGAATTTGGATAAAGTTTTGTCATCTCTAGTTGTAAATTGTTTACAATGCTATTTGATGCATGGATGTACGTGGTATGCGTAAACATAAATTTAAATACTTGTCCTTTGGAGAAAAAAGAAAGTTGGTCTAAGCGAGTAGAGGTTTTAGATTTTAACTTTCACTATCTTTTTTTCTTTTTAAAAATTAAAAAAAAAATCTAGAATCACAGGACAAATATACGTATGGTAACGCATGAAATGTACTGACATACCGAAAATATAAATCAATAATAATAATATTTTAACATCATGGAATCGTTAATTTTGATTGAACAAAAATTCAAGGTTATAAACTTCATTATCAAAATAAAAAAAAAAAGTTCCACTTAATTTTATTCTTTTAAAGAAATAATTGATGGGTGAATTTTTGCCAAATTAGAGTGACTAAGAGGGATTAATTACACCGTAAAAATTGTGCATGGTTGCTGATCATGCTAAAAGATTTATAAAATAAAAATAAGCAAATTATTATTTTCTTTCAAATAAAATAACGTTGGTCAAAAATTAGAAAAATTGATGCCATGCCATCTAACCTAAAATGTTTTATAATATGACACATCAATTTACCTAGTCAGCGCGGTACAAGTAAAAAATAGTTTTTTTTATGAATATACTTATATTTCGATGCTCGGATTATTCGGTTCGGATTTTACCCGAACCGACCGATCCACACTCATGAAAGAATTATTTTAAGGTACGAAATTTAACAGTTGTGAGCCACAACTGCAATGAGCTGCAGAGAAGCAAAACCCTGTTCGCTCCATAACAAAAATAAAATAAATATCCCTTAAAATCGGTCTCACAACCCAAAACCCTAACAAAAACTCTTCTGCTTTCGCTTCTATTCTTCAACTACTCTCCCTCTCCCTCTTCCTCTTCGTTCGCCCCTGCAACAATGGCGACTCCTTCTTTGGACGAAGGGACAGCGAAGGAAGTCCTCAGACAGGTCTGTCAAACACAATTTCATGTTAAGTAGCTTCAAAACTTGTCGTCTTCACTTATATTTTGCACGTCTGCTATGTTTTCTCAGGTAGAGTTTTATTTCAGCGATAGCAATCTTCCGAGAGACAATTTTATGCGAAATACAATCAGTGCCAGTGAAGATGGCAGTATCCTTGCTCTATTTGATTCATTTGTTGATATTTGCATTTTAATTTTGAACTTGACTTTAGTTTAAACTGAGATTTTTTTTTCTTTTGGTTTACTGTTTTGTTTCTGGAAATTGTTGATCTTGACTGTGGAAAACAGTGGTTAGTCTGTCTTTAATATGCTCCTTCAAGAAGATGAAAGGTTATTTGAAATTGAAGGACGTGAAGCCAGAAGAAGTGCCTGAAGATACTGTGAAGGCAGTTGCTGAAACTCTTAGGAAATCTACTTCTGTTAAAGTTTCTGAAGATGGTACGTTTATTGTTGTTGTGTTCTCTTTGTCACCTAGATTGCAAGCTTTGTTTGGTGCCCAGTGAGGTGCATAATAAGAAACTTGTGTCAGCTGATTTGCATTAGAGTTTTGAAATCTTAGCTGAGTGGAGTTTAAGTTCAATCACGTCTACGGGTTTTCTTCATCTTTGTTATATGCCTTTTTACGATGCGGTGTATGTTTTCATAAGGCTGCAGAATATTTATAAAGAATTGGTCTTGGTACTTTTTAATGATTTAAGGACATTTAAGGACGTCTGTTTGGTTTTCGTTGTTGGTTTGGCTTGCTTGGATCATGCTTTAAAATTGAAGAGCTGCACTCAGTTGAATTGGGATTTTGAAATCTGATTTACTGCCTTACACCGATCTGGTTTTTTCTTTATTTTTGTATTGCCAATAGATAAAAAAAAAAATATAGAATCTCTTCCATATTGTTTTGCTTGGCGTTCAAAGATATTATTGTTCTGATAAAAAAAGGTACTGTATTGCTCGTTCAGGAAAGAAAGTTGGTAGGATTGCTGCACTCTTAAAGCATGAAGAGGCAATTGAGCAATTAGACATAAGAACAGTCGCTGTATCACCTCTAGGGTATGACGTGACAAGGGAAGACATAGACTCTTTTTTCAGTCAGTATGGCAAGGTAATGAGTGATTATGTTAATTGATGCTGATGGACTTTGGTTACCAATTACCACATTTTCAGTTATGTATGCACAGTGTGAGTCAGTTATGTAAAATATCTGCTGCATTGGGTTATATGAATCTTGATCCATGCATATTTTCTGCGTACTTCAGCTATCTAGTGTAAGGATGCCTCGTCATGTAGCAGATAGACGAGTTTTTTGCGGTACTGCTTTGGTGGAGTTTTCAGCGGAGGAAGATACCGAAAATGTTTTGAAACAAAGTTTGGTTTTTCAAGGTGTACAACTAGAATTGAAGCCAAAGTAAGCTATTGCTTGTTGGTTTTCTGCTCATTATGTGCATACAAATCTGTAACTGTAACATTCTTATTGCTTTAGGATTGTATTCTTTCTCATAAGTTCTCTATATAAATCAGGAAGGAATATGATGCTGAAAGAGAAAAAGAAGAGGAGTTAAAAAATTCTGGCCCCTTATCGGGTGCAAATCAAAAGCACAATTCTGATGAACCGACGTGAGTATCTAAATAATCCTATGTTTTCCTGTTATATGATCTCTCGAAAGATTTGTTAGTTAATACATCTCCCACTATGATGATTACAGCTATCCCAAGGGTTTAATTGTTGCTTTTACATTAAAGAGCTCTTCATCTGGAGATTCTGTTGGGCAGGATGTTACTCATGAGAAAGTAGATGTATTAGTAAATTCATCTGAGAATGCTAGTCAGGAAAGTGAGCAGAAAGTGTCTGAAAATCATGAGGTGAATATTGAGGAAGGGAAAGAAGAAAAGATCGCTTTGGAAAACTTCTCTGAAAGTAAAGAAACAGAAGAAAAAGAGAAGGCATCTGCAGAGTCTGCTGCAAAGGACCAGGAAAGGGAAGAAAAATGCAAAGCTGATGCATATAGGGATGACATGAATGTGGTATTGCGGGAGGATCTGAAGGCTGTCTTTGGAAAATTTGGCACTGTCAAGGTACTGAGTCCTATTTTGGTTCTATATGCAGTATCACATGTATATTATCTCTATTTTACTGGTCTTTCTCTTTCTATTTTCATTCATTTAGATAGAACAGAGATTTGTTCTTGCAATATGTTCCTAGAACATGTGACTTTTATGTTTTTTATGTTTCCTTGACTTCTTTGTATCATATGTTTCTCGCTTTCGTCAGTTTGTTGATTTCAAAATTGGAGAAGAATCAGGATATATTAGATTCGAACAACCTGAATCAGCCCAAAAAGTTCGTGCAGCTGCTGTCCTAGCTAAAGAAGGTGGTCTGATTGTAAAGAATTTCATTGCTACTCTAGAACCAGTAACTGGTAGGTTCTAATCTCAGCTTCACTCAAATTTTATGAGTTAATGGAATTTTCTTGCTACTTCTTTAAGAATGTTTTAGTCTTACTCCTAATCCCCTGGGGTAATATTTGTTTGTCTTGCAAAAGTTGTTAGTTACTCCGTTTTTAATATAAGGATTAGGTTTATGTTTTTTGGTTATTAAAGGATGGCAATTAGTTTCAATAGAGATATGGAAGGGTTTTCATAATTTAAATAATCAGGGTGACAATTGATGGAAGCGAGCTGTGTGATTACTGTGACATGACAGTGAGGTGCGGGCATTTGGTTCTTATTGATGCTCAAAGATAAACACTTTTAATTTCCCTAGCTAAACAAAGGGATCGTAAGCATAGATGTTTATGTTCTAATGTTTATGAGCTTGCATTACGTAATGTGCCAACCTTTGTGAGGTGAGATCATCCGTTGGAAAGTAAAAAATATATGACTTGACACAAGTTAATTTTATTTCTTCCATTCCTGATAACATTTTGGATTATCGGACTATTCTTTGGGTCAAGTTTTGATTATCAGACTATTCTCTAGGTCAAGTTTTGGTGAAACTTCCTTCTAGACCACCTGAGTACTTGAAAACAAAGAAATCTAGCGGGGTTTTCGATGGGGGAAAGTTTCGACGGTCAAGTTAGAATAATGTTTTTTAAGGAATAATTAAGGTAAAAATTAGTTAAGAGAGAGAAATATCTAAAATATTATATCTATTGATAGAGATACGATTCTTGCTTTTGGTAGGATTCAGTTTCCTTGTTAGAGCGGATTCTCATTGTAAATATGAGTCCCACTTAGAAAGATATATTCATTGACTTGGGGACTGAGCTGGATCTCCTAAATAGGACTTTTATCCTCTTTAGGTAACTAAATGTGCCTATCCTAATATAACTCCAAAACTTACTTTGTGCTGGGGTATGAGCTCGGATCTGGAGTGCTATCCAAATAACCACTTGATTGGGCTGATTGAGGGAGTCCAGTTATGGAGTTCGGTTATCATAAGTTCTTCCCAAAGTAATGGACATTTATGTCGAGAAGCATTGAAGTTACTAAGGCAGCGACAAATCTGGCATATGATTAAAACAATACGCCTTTTCGGTTTTCCCGCGGCTAATAGTTGTTCCTAGGGCCGCCTCGATTTCCACACAAAGCAATTAGTTTTGGCAGTCTGTCAATTCATATTCCATACTAGCCATCCAAATGTCAACCATCGCATGGTTCAACCCCACTATAAAACCTTCTTCAATTCTACATTATCACCTTTTGCTCATTTTGTTCTTCTTCTTGTCTCGTGCTTCGCTCATTTCTTGTGTTCATCATTCTCTTGCATTCACCTGCTTCTTTTTCTCAACCTAATCCTTTGATCAACTGCAGGTTTGTACTTGAAATACTCTTTTCTGCATTTTTACTTTCATTTGTTTGTTTGTTTACCTTGGAAATGAGTGAATCAAAGAGCTCAAGTGATAGAGTTAGGATTAGCAAGGATTTGTTAGATAATAGTTCTCTAAGTACCTCTACCAGCAGCCCACCTTTGAGGAGGACAATTCAAGCCAAGCTGAAAAGGAAGGAACCATATCCTCGGAAGCATCGGCCCTGTTATCAAGACTTCTAACCTCTTCAATTTGAGGGAAAGGCTGGGGATATCCGACCAGTACGATCTCCGAGCCCCGAAACCTTCTCTCCGAGCTAATGCCAAGTTCAGTGGCAAGAAGTGGATAGTCCTCTATGAGGCTGACATAGAGGCTAGAGTGAACATTCCGCTGAACTAGTTTGAAATAGTTCTCATGAATTACTACAATATCACAGTAGGTCAGCTTCACCCCAATGCTTGGCGGACTATCTCAGCCTTGCAGATTTGGGCGTTAAAGCATGATATAGAGCTCGCTGTCAAATTATTCAGGGCAACATGTGGTTGGCTTACGAATAGCTATGAAGGATCCCTATCCGAAGTCATCTGAAGACACCAAGTGGTGGTCAGATTTCTGAACTGGTTCTCATGTGCTTTCTAGTGAAAGGTGTGAATTTAATTTCTACTTTTTCAAAGGTCTATTCTTGGGAGCACCATGATCGGCAAGCTTAACATGTTGGTAGGCTTGTTGAAGGAAGGGAAGAAGAGTATTGTCAAGTTGAAGGTGAAGTTTGGAGAGGTCGAGCAAAAGGCCAATAGTGCAGATAAGAGAGTTGATAAAGCTGAGGCCAAGGCGAAAAAGGCAGTGGGGTCTCTTTGCAAAGTGGTTGAGGCTCAAAAAGCAGCTAAGGAAGATGCTCAAAAGTTTGTCGAGGCTGAGGCTCTTCTGGCCAAGGATAGGGAAGCACTCCAACCTGCAAAGGTTGAGCTAGAGAAGAGCCAGGCGGAGAAGGCTGATCTCAAGAAGAAATACACCAAGCTCAAAGATCAGTCCATGGAGCTTGCCGTTGAAAGGTGCATTGTCTTCAGCAAGAAACTAATCAATGTTGTGAAGGAGAAGTTTCCCGATGAATGCTTGTCCTGGATAGATGGCATCTATCCGAATGAGTAGTTAGGCTTTTATTTCCAGTATAATCATTTAGGCATGTACTTGTAATGAAATACTTTGAAATGAAATTGCCTTTTGAGTCCGAACTTCATTTTATCATGAATTTATTCTACATAATTAATCCGACAAATTGCGATATTGTTGAACTGTGTTCATAATAGAGCCATTGAAGCAACTCCGTATGAAATAATACCAGACTAGATTAAAATAAACAAAGCTCTAAGTGTTATTAATGAACTAAACTCAGAGATTGCATGGGCGAAGATGCTGAACTAAATTTTAAGATACTATTCGTGAGGCAAAATTGGCGAACTATTATAGAATATATATGCTCGCTGTGAAGCTGCCGAGCTGAGTTATGTATATAATATTAAATGAAAATGCTTGTGGCATAACCGCCGAATTGAGCTTACAGAAAAAGAGATGCTCTTTGCAAAACTATCGGGTTGAGCCACATAATAATAAAGGTGATTGTGGCGAAACCGTGGGGTTGAGCCACATAATTATAAAGGTGCTTGTGGCGAAACTGCCAAACTGAGCTACAGGATAATAAAAATGCTCGTGGAAAAACTACCGAACTGAGCTTCAGGATAATAAAGATGCTTGTGGAGGAACTGCCAAATTGAGCTACATGTTACTGATTTTTCTTCAAGTTGGATCTATTCCAAAAGTGCGGTAAGAGCTTTCCGGACTTATCTTTGACACAATAGGCACCTAAGTTTACAATTTTATGTTCTTCATATGGCCCTACCTCAAGGGCTTTCTTGAGGACGATCTCTCCTACTCAGAACGTTTTTGGTTTCGACTTACGATAGTTGTTTGTATGCCGCAGCTTGGAGTTGAGCTCTCTCTCTCTTTTCTAGCATGTCTAGATGATGCAATAGCTGATTCTTATTGGTTTCTTCATCATACTGAGAAGTTCAGTTTTCTTGTTATACCTTTTTATAGAGATAAGATTCCTATCTTTGATAGGATTCGGTTACCTTGTTAGAGTGGATTCCCATCCTAAATAAAAGTCCCACTTGGAAAGATATTTTTGATGACTAAGGGACTGTGCTGGATTCTCTAAATAAGACTTTTATCCTCTTTAGGTAACTGAATGTCCATGTCCTAATATAACTCTGAAAATGACTATCTGTGCTGGGGTATGAGCTCGGATTTGGGGTGCTATCCAAATAACCAACCGGGCTGCTCGAGGGAGCCCGGTTATGGAGCTCAGTTATCAATTCTCATATTTATACTTGCTAGGTTTTTCAGTTCTTACATTTGAAAAAGAAATCATTTGGAAAAAAATTGAAATAATGCCAAAGAAGCCTTATTGGAAAACGAAGACCCCATAAAATCTCTCTTTTAATTTCCTCTCTGATGGCCTTGAGCTAAAATCTCATTACAATTGATGGTCTTTTGTAGCCTTTATTCTTCATTACTGAATGTGGACTGACAGTTTTGTTTTTCTTGTCTATTTGTGGTCATAGGCGATGCAGAGAGGGATTATTGGAGCCTACTTCGTGGCAATCAAGAAAAGCATAGGGAAAATTTTGGTCACCGAGGAAGGTCAGAATTAGTATATTTTCAACTTCCAATTGGATTATTATTATTATTATTTTGGGATAAAATCCAGAAAATTTCAACAGCCTGTTATTATCAAGCTAAATGTTTATTATGCTTCCACAGGGGAGGAAAACGCTTCAGGGGTGGTGGTAAACACTACAGGTCTAGAGATAATTCTGGAACTGGTCGGCCAAATAAAGCTCAGAAAGTTGGAGCATAATGAGAGTCAAATGTGAATTGGTGACAACTTCGTATGACAACCTAGGATTTTGCAATGGGAGAATAGGTGCATTTGTGCTTGATCTCCCTATCCTAATGTTATTTTTGTGAGCTGGTTTTGTTCTCTGTTGGGGGACTACAATGTGTTATTTTATTTTGTAACAGAAATGACCTATAACTTGATCTTTAATTATTTTCATAGGTTTGATATACTTGATCTTTGGCATCACGCCACTGTAAAAGACCCCCTGATTTTAACTTTTAATATATATATATATATATATATATATATATATGGTTAAAAAATCTAATGGCATCAATCATTTGGATATGGTTTGTCAACCAATTATTAAACGTTCTTTAATTGTGAAGTACTGAAGTTCATTATTTGAATAGTTGAATAATTTTCATAAATATTTAATATGGACTTTCTTTTTAATTTTAACATGAGTTTTTGTAGGTCATTGTTTTTACATTTACTTTTGATTTGATATAAATGGAAATTGCAATAAAATTATAAAAAAAATTAAAAAAATACTATTATGCTATTTATGTTTGTCTCGAAACTCTATGTCGATCTTCAAACGAATTATGGATGTAAATACTTATATAGGGGCTAAAAATGTAAGAAAGTGCAGTTATTTTAGCACATTTTTAATAAATAGATTTTTTTTTTGTCTCTTTTTCAACAATTACAAGGCATTTTGGCATTCTTTTTACCAAGCATTTTTCCTCAAAAATAATACTAGAGACGAAGTTCTTATTTTTGCTCCAAAAACAATTTAAGAGACAAAATAGAACTTTGAGAATAGTATGAAACTATAAAACATTAGAGCCTGACAAAACAATATCTTTAAACAATTAGAAGGAAGTGATTAATCTTTTTATGAATCTATTCAGTGCAAATTTGAATCTGCTGGATTAATGGATTTTAAATACAATATGCTTATTAAAAAAACCATTAATGAAAAGGAAAAAATGAAATTGGGGTAAAAAAAATTGTTAAAGAAATGAGGGAACTAAAAGGGCTTAAGACATGAAAAGTAAAAATTTAGGAGTTCAATTAAAAAAAATAAAAATTATGAAAACCAAATGTAGAAATAAATGTAAAAGTTGAGGGCCAAATCATATTTTTGCCATTATTTTGTTTTTAGCAAACCGATCCCTTTTTAATTTTTCTTCCAAATGTGAATTATTAGGCAGATAAGCAGAAGGGGAAAACAAGCCGTTGAACATTTGAAAAACAAGAAGGGAAGAAAGAGCAAGGAAAAGGATGGCTGAATCCGACGTGTCTATATCTACACCATTCAAAGGTAGCCAAGATGCTCGACATTTAACCTATAGGGTTTGAATCTGCAGAGTCCGCCCCTTTATTTTTGAATACCTCTCTTTACCGTTTCAATTTCTCTCTTTCTCTCTCTCTATCATTCACTGTACATCCTCAGTGTATTTGCAGATCTCTTCTCTCGATTGCTTCATTAGGATCTGCAAATGCCCACCCTATCGATTAGATCATCGACTCGGTCTAGCCTCTCTTTTGCTTCATTTCTTTATCTCAAGCTCGCTTTGGTAAGTCCTTTAGTTTTTTTTCCTTTGTATTCTGAAATGTGAAATCTTTTTGATTGATTTTAAAGGATGTTTCTCAAATTCGTCCTATCTATGTCTGTTCGTCTGAGGTTTTTGGATTATAGGGAATTTGAGTGATTTAATTAGTGATTTGGGGTCATTTGCTCATTAATTTTGAAAAGTTGTAACCTTGACAGTGGTATTGCTTTTTGAGTTCAAGAAATTCTCTTTGTGGTATGTTTCGTTGACTTATATTACTGAATTTCATCTATTTGATATTTAAATTTCAAACCCTACAGTAAACTGAATTGAGCCCTGATCTCCAAGCCTTAGCTTTATTGAAACCTAGTAGAATTCATGGGCATAAATGTCTCTGGTGCACATTTGTGCTGTATATTTATATTTCCTATCGGTCGTGTCTCTTTCTGATGTATTGGAAATAAACACTGAGCTAAGCAAATCTTTGGATAATATCTCTGGGAATAGTTGCTTTCTGTTCTTTACCCATCGTATGAGCTTCTTTCCTTTTGTGTTATTGGAATTTCCTTTTTCTTTATGTATTAATTTTGCTGTTTTGCTTTGTGAGAAGGGAGACCAACTTGCTTACTAGGGAGATTTTTATCATGATTTGGACAACATACTTCGGAGAGAATTGTTCTAAAGTTGGAATTGGGGTATGCTGGTTCATTTTTCTAACAAAGAACAATGGAAAGTGACAAGTCAGTTTCTGTTCCCTATGATGGGCACAGTGAGGGAATCCAGAGAATCCGGCCTCTGCATGGGTAAGCTTGCAAAACTATTTCCAATATTTATATCTCTTGTGTTTGGGAATTCCCTGCAGAACCTCTTACTTTTTGAAGTACGGATATAATCTTGGTGGCTTTGCTATGTGTTTGCTGTGCAAATCTTGAGATGCATTGACAGCATTTTTTGCAGCTTCCATTTTAAGAGAAAAAGCTTTTCCTGGTGCAACATTTGCTAGCTTTTTTTTTACTCAGCTTTCCTTATTCTTATGCTCTCTACAGCTATAAGTACAAATATGCCATGTTCTTCTTCATCTAGAGATTGGAAGTTTTGATTATTTTTGTCCCAGTAGTTTAACATTTAAGCTCTCAAGACGGTCTTTTGTTTTACTGCTTACTCTGGTTGATACGATTCATGTACCCTTTGATGAGGGAATACTTTTGTTACGACTACTAAATTTGAATTAAGCCATGCATTTCTTTCATAAATTTTGTATCCAGACGGACTTTTGGCCCGGCAAGGCGATCGACAAAAGGGCAATGGACAGCTGAAGAGGTAATGGTTTAGTATTTTACCAATATATAATTCCTAGTATTGCTCTTTTATGCTTTATCCTTGATGTTGGTTGGTATTTATGTTGAAAAGATATTATGTAACAAAGATGCCTCAGCCCATGTTGCTTCGGCAGGTTTTTGGAAAATTGCCAGTTCACCTTGCTCTAATTGATGTATCTAATTTGAACTTGGTCTAATCAATGTCTGAAATTCTAAAATTATGCTTAGCATTATATTTATATATAGTTACACATATTGTTGCTTTCTATAATATTTGTATCATTGTTTGGGTTATGTGCATGTAGGATGAGATTTTGTGCAAGGCTGTTCAACGTTTCAAAGGAAAGAACTGGAAAAAAATTGGTATGGTTGTGATTTATATTTTTACAAAAAATTTTATGTGGTTATCTAATTGTAATATTGGGAAATCTGCAGCTGAATGTTTTAAAGATCGGACAGATGTTCAATGCTTACATAGGTGGCAGAAGGTCCTAAATCCTGAGCTTGTCAAAGGCCCTTGGTCAAAAGAGGTAGCCACATAGTTGTTTCTTGCCTATTTCAATTGAGACCCTTCTCTTTTGCTGGCTCTCCATCAGATTGCACAATCTGGATATTCCTCAAATTATTTGAACTTACCTGCTTTTTGTCAAAATGTAAACAGGAGGATGAGATGATAATTGAACTGGTTAACAAATATGGGCCAAAAAAGTGGTCCACAATTGCACAGCATTTACCTGGACGAATTGGAAAGCAATGCAGGGAAAGGTAAGCTAGCTATTGCTGACTAGATGGATATATTTATGTTCTATTAGTTTATACTTATTGTCAAAAACTGTATTACCTTTGTTGGAAAATATTACTAGTAACAAAATTTCTATTGTCATTAGTTTTCAGCCATCTTATTGTTGCTTTTGCATTGACACGTGCATAATACTTTAGGTGGCATAATCATTTAAATCCTTCCATAAACAAAGAGGCATGGACACAGGAAGAGGAGTTGGCATTGATTCGTGCTCATCAGATCTATGGGAACAGATGGGCCGAGCTCACAAAGTTCTTGCCTGGAAGGTTTGTTCTCATTATTTGCAGGAGTCAAAAACCTTTTACTTTATTTGGCTAGTGGTGGTCTATACTATGTCATTTATTTTCTTAAATGTGACATCTCCAGATTTATTTTCTGTGATATATGTTATTTCTGTCAGTTTGGTGAGTGTTAAGTCAACAAAAATGGTTTCTGATTCATCTATCTTACTATTTTCAACAGGACAGACAATGCAATAAAAAATCACTGGAACAGTTCTGTGAAAAAAAAATTGGGTTCTTATTTGGCATCGGGTCTACTAGAACAGTATCAAGGTCTCCCTCTTGTTGCACATCAAAATCAACCTGTGCCTTCATCTTCTTCAAAGGTGCAAACCAGTGGAGATGATACGGGACCGAAGGGTGGAATTGAAACAGAAGAAATATCAGAATGCAGTCAAGAGTCAATTGCTAAATGCTGCTCTCAGTCTGCAAGTGGCTTAGGTAATGCAGTGTTGCATAGAAGAGAAGAATTCCAGATTGCTGACGGGTCTGGTCTTGTGAAGGAGCGAAGCTCCAGTCCAGCATCTTGTTCAGATCAATACTTCGCATCAGTGGGAGATGTCACTTTTTCCATTCCAGAAATACCTTGTGAAGTGGGTTGCTCTTCCAACTTTCTCCCACAAAACTTTTCTGATAATACCATGACTTCTGCAAGCAATGATTACCGGTGTAATTTGCAGGAGTTGCCTAACATACCCTCTATGGAACAAGGTCAGCAATCATCAGGGTTGCCAACAAATTGTAGAGCTGCTAATGAAAACCATCAACTGATGAATTTTCCATTTCAATTATCCATGGGCCTAAGCCTTCCTACTTCTATGGGGAATATCACGGAAAGTTCTGCTAAGCCAAACAATTTGTTGATGTCTGAAGATGAATATTGCCAGTATTTATTCTCAGAGGAACTGAATGCTGGGATGTTCTCTTCTGGAAATTTTACAAAGGGCCCCGACTCAGTTGCATGTGTAGATTCCATAAAGTATCAATCATCGAACATTAAGATATCTGAAACTGAGAAAACTTCACATTCATATAGCCCCTCAAAATCTGGGGTTTTGGCCACTTCATGCAGTCAATCATTCCCATCTAATCCTTCACTACTTTCTGCTGATGATAGCACACTTGTCTGCGGTAGGGAAGCTAATCAGTTAATTGCTCAGCCCCTTACATCCCATGAACAAGAGTTGATTATGAGTGCACATGATGGCTTTATATGCACCAATGGCACTGATAGCTCACATTGTGATGGTGTTACAAATAACCCAGGCATGCAAGAGCCACATTATCTGAAGGAACCTTCAAAATTAGTGCCTGTGAACTCTTTTACTTCAGGCACTTGTGCTATAGAATCATGCAATGGCACTGCAAGCTCCCCCCGTGATTGTGGTACAAATAACACAGGCATGCAAGAGCCCCATTATCTGAAGGAACCTTCAAAATTAGTGCCTGTGAATTCTTTTACTTCAGGTGCTGGTGCTATAGAGTCATGCCCTGTTGATGATATAACAACTATGCAAACAAAACAAGACGGAGTTGGAGGTCTATGCTATGAGCCTCCTCGTTTCCCGTGCTTGGATATTCCATTTCTTAGCTGTGATCTTATACAATCTGGTAGTGATATGCAACAAGAGTACAGTCCTCTTGGTATCCGCCAACTAATGATGTCTTCCATGAACTGCATCACTCCATTTAGGTTATGGGATTCACCATCTCGGGATGGTAGTCCTGATGCCATGCTGAAAAGTGCTGCTAAGACTTTCACTGGTACGCCATCCATTTTAAAGAAACGAAATCGTGATTTGCTGTCACCTTTATCTGATAGGAGAGGTGACAAAAAGCTTGAGATTGACCTGGCATCTAGTTTGACCAAGGAGTTCTCTAGGTTGGATGTTATGTTTGATGAAAGTGAGATGCACAGACCATCTGTGCTGTCTCCATTATCTAATCAGATAGGGAACCATGTGCTCTCTGAAGAAGATAAAGAAAACCTGGATCCCTCTCTGGATGGCGGAAAAGAGAAGGGGAGAAATTCCTTTGCATTGCCAGATAATAATATTTCTGAGAAAGATTACCACAGCAGTAGTTCCCAGGTCAACATGAAGCAAGGGAACGATGGTGATGTTAATGCTAAGGCTAATACTGATGCTAGTTCCCAAACTGTGAGTCCTTTCTTATTCTTTTTCTTTTGTTTTTTCCCTCTTTATAGCAACAATGACTTCATTTGTTTTTACCTAATATCGGCTTTTGCTATCTTTCCCCTCTTCCTCCATTTGATCGGTGGAACAGCCGTCTGGAGTGCTTGCTGAAGACATCACGAATGATATCCTATTCTTTTCTCCTGATCAAGTTGGTCTTAAAGCAGATAGAGCATTTGCTCCTAGTTCCCGCACTCCAAAGAATTTATACCGTATAATTTTGGGAACTTTATCAGAGCAAGCTGCTGCTTCTGAATCTTCATCCAATATATGCCTAAATAATGATTCTCCTACCAATTGCCAGAAGAATCGTGAAAGTCATTTAGTTGCAGCTACATCAGTACAGTCTGTTCCTTCATCAGCACCTTTAGAGAATACAGTTGATAAAAATAAAAATGATGCTGGTACTGAGAACCTTAGCATGTAAGTTTTAGCTTTTATTTTTTATGAGCATTTCTTAGTATAGTCACTTCATTGGTTCTGCTTCTTCTTCTTCTTTTTTCAATAGTTTGTTCATTCGTTATGTGGCTTAAATAATTGTTTTTGGTTTTAGATTTGGTGAAACTCCTTTTAAGAGGAGTATCGAATCTCCTTCAGCATGGAAGTCTCCTTGGTTCATTAATTCTTTTTTGCCTGGCCCAAGAGTTGACACAGACATATCCATTGAGGTATGGAAAACTCAGTTAGATAATATATCTTTTCTGGTTGCTAAGATTCTTTGCAAGATTCTTAAACTACTTGGATCTTGTTTCCAGGACATTGGGTTTTTCATGAGCCCTGGTGATAGAAGCTACGATGCTATTGCATTGATGAAGCAATTAAGCGAGCAAACTGCCTCTGCATATGCTGATGCTTTGGATGTTTTGGGAAATGAAACTCCTGAAACATTACTTGAAAAACAGCGCAACAACAATCATAATATAGACCAAGAGAACAACGATGCACCAGATGATCAGCTCAACAATCATTCCCATTTGGCTTCCAATGTTTTGGTATGAGTTTGTTGGGCAGAATATTTGACATGGATATTACTATTATCTGCATCCTTGTCTGTATTAAATTTCACGATATCAAACTTTCTGCATCCCAGTTGTGTATAGTTGGTCAAACCCTATACTAAGTTTCACAAGGCTAAAATTTCTGCATCCTAGTTATGCCTATATTACCATTATCAACCTCCTTTTTCTATGCCCTATATTCTTTTGTTTTGTTTTGCTTCGCTTCATGTGAGAGTTATCTAAGAAATTAATTTGAAACATATTGCAGACAGAATGCCGCACCCTTGATTTCAGTGAATGTGGGACACCTGGGAAGGAAACAGAAAGGGGGAAATCTTCAACTACAGTTAGCTTCTCAAGTCCTTCCTCGTATCTGTTGAAGGGTTGCAGATAGCAATTTTTCATGATTGATGCATTCTGTTGTCAAAAAATGTAATTTGTATTATATATATGTATCCAATTTTCCCTTTTTTCTTTTTGGTAATTCTTCCTATCGTTAGTTGTCTCGCACCCCAAATAGTTAATTGATAGATGACTGTATTGAGTGTATCAATAATTCTTTTCCCCTTTTATACGTCTTTTGTCATCTTTGCGGATCCCTTAAATTTGCCTTAGAACTAAGCAATATCAAGTGCTTAGTGCTTAAATAACAGAAAGTCCAAGGCAAGAATTTGTTAACTCAAAAAGGTTGATAGTTGCAAAAGCTGATGAATTTTTTATCGGCTATTATTGTGCGAGGATAGGCGTTCTGGTAATTCACATATTTTTCACTTATTTAATACAAAGTCTCATTCATTTCCGTTTGTAGCAGGGCTGAGTATATCACAAAATGCCTTCTAAAGCTAAGAGTAACCCCTGGCATTTGTTTACATAACTCTTGCCAATTTTCATCAAATCTTGAGCAGCATCAAAATGTTCTTCCAGCATTGTAACTTTCATTGACGCAAACTCAGATGAACATACATCAAAAGGAAGGAGAATGGACGAGAAAGAAATAGAAATGATTCTTGTTAACATATATTTTGCGTAGAGGAGCCCAGTCAAAAAAATATATAAATACAGAACGTCTGCAATTGCAACTATTTTTTACCAAAAGCAAAACTTATTCGAATGAAGCTTTCATTTCTTCCCTCTACGAGGGCTACAATTATTATGCCATGAGACCAAAAACAAAATGGAACCCACCAATTTGTGGTGCTCGACACAGGTTTAATAAAAACGAAGTTTCAGATTCTTGGTTTTATGAAGCACGGGTGACAGCTGCATGTATTGCGTCTGCAAGATGAGGGACCGTCTTAGTACTCAGACCAGCCATGCTTATTCTCCTGCGTAGAGAATCCAAATACCAAATTAGAATTTTCATTTTTCAAGTCAATATCTGTCACATAGTATGAAAATTTCACGGTATACATGACCAGAAATGGTGATATAACCAACAGAAAGCTGCAAATCAACATTTTATATGCAGACCTCCGCATACTAATGAATATTTTTGTTCTGTTGTTAATTATTATTTTGGCAAAGCAATACAAAAGAACTGCAGACCAACAGAGAGGAATAGAGCTTATTACCCGTCAGATGTCATGTAGATGTGGTACTCTTTAGTCATGAAGGCAACTTGCTGAGAGTTCAGGCCGGTGAAAGTAAACATCCCAATTTGTTTAATAATGTGGCTCCAGTCACCAGGTGTTCCTGCCAAATATGAATATGAAATAATTCAATCAAGGATAATGTTAAAATACGGAAAGAACTTCAACAACAAACTAACATTGGGCAATTGGTCATAACTGTGTCCATATGCACAATGGATATGCACTCCAAGTGCCTACCAATTTGAGTTTCAAGATTGAGAAATATAAATGAGTTCCACTGCCCCATATTTGAATTCAGCTCTCTCCTTTTTCCAAACAAAAAATTTCTAAAAGCACAAGCCCAATCAAAGACAAATATAAAATATATCCTTTGAAAACATGTTTAGAGTACACATTTATGCATTGGTTCATGCAAGTTACTACTTTTCCTAAGCTCCTATATATTCAGACACAGCTAAACCGTTTCTTTGGAAGAAGAGAAAGGAACTAAGGCCAAAATCACAACCCATTAGGAAAGGAACCAAGGCCAAAATCACAACCCATTAGGAAATAGATATGTTACTCAACACTCAACCAGCACTGTCCCCAAATATGTATTTGAAAATAATTGAGGGATTGATAACACCATCAGAATGTCAATAATAAGAAGAAATGTAAGGGACTGACAAATAGGAAGAGAAACACAAAAGTAAATAACCTCTGGCACGCAAGGCATCAAAAAGTTGCCTTCTCATGCTAATAATTCGATCAGCCATTGCCTTCAGCTCAATAGTCCACTCATTATACAAATTCCTGCAGGCAAGCCATAAAGAAACTTTGAATAACAAGCATAAAATTCTCCCCCAATGCCTCAGAGTAAAAAACTGAAGTTGTAGATGAAAATTTAAGGACCGGACTTAAACATTCTTTCAAAGAATAATACAAACAGAACCTTGCCAGATTGCACAGGGCAGTCAAAAACAGTTTCTGCATCATTACCTATCTTTCAGTATGAAAGCCACTATAGATGCACCGTGAATGGGTGGATTTGAATACATAGGCCTGATTACAAGTTTAAGCTGGCTCTCAACCTTGCTTGCAACATCAGCAGTCTTGCAAACCTGTGAGGATATGAATACCATAAAAATGATGAAGGCTAGGGACCGATGAAAGTATGATCAATCATTGAATTTTATGAAGACACCAATCTTCAATATAAAATTTGGAAAAATAGGAGATCTCTTTAGATTTAATACCAGAGTACACCTAAAAATGCAGGTGCTTCCCAGAATAAAAAGTAATAGAACTTCCTTAAATGGAAAATTTCAGAATCATACAATGCTCAAGGCTCCAACACGTTCCCCGTAAAGCCCCATGTTCTTTGCATAACTTTGAGCTGCTAGAAGTTCACCACCATCAGCAACAAACATGCGAACAGGTTGTGCATCAGCATCCAGACTTCCACTAGCAAATCCCTGGGATAACATGATAAGATTCAATAATTCATACGAAATGATTTTATATGAACATTGACTTCTGAATCGCTAGATAAATGCTAATAAGCTAAGAATTAATGTTGTCTCTGTTGAATTCAAAGTCGACTACCTGATAGGCACTATCAAAGAAAGGCATCAACCCCTTCGATCTCATCAACTGCCTGATCTGCCCCCACTGCTGAAGAGTTGGATCGACACCTGTAGGGTTATGAGCACATGCATGGAGTAGTACAATAGCTCCAGGTGGGGCAGAACCGATATCTTCCAACAAGCCTGTTCACAACATCAAAAATATATCATGGACAAAAATAATCACAAAATCTAACCAGGAGAACAGAATGAGAAGATCTGGAAATATTTTATTTTTCTAACAGGATGTCCAAAAAAAATTATATTCAGCGAGAGATGCAACATAAAATCAGATGATAACAAAGAACTGCTAATTGAAATCTCAGGCAGAGACATATAGTTTTTGATGGAAAGTTCCAAACCTTGGAAGTTCAGTCCACGTGTTGCTGGATCATAATAGCGGTAAGTTTTCACAGACAGTCCAGCCAAAGTGAACACTTTAGGGTGGTTTCCCCATGTTGGCTGGGGAATGTAAATGGTACGCTGCATAGAAAAGCAATCTGTAAGGACCAGATGGGCCTACATTTTATCCCTTATGATAATCAAAAAAACCAATGGTTAAATCATTAATGATTAAAAATTTACTTGAAGATAATGCTTGGCCAAAAATTCAGCTCCAACCCTCAAAGAGCCAGTGCCAGACAAGCACTGAACAGTTGTAACCCTGTTCTCCTTAATTGCAGGGCTATTTTGAAGCAAGAAAGCGAGCAGTCAGGTGTAAAAAAAATAAAAATAAAAAAGATTCAGAACAAAATTATAACCAAATAAGCAGTACCTGTCAGCACCAAATATAAGCTTAGCGCTCAGTTTGTTGAAATTAGCCAGTCCAGTAATAGGAAGATATTCCTTTACTCGGGACCTACATAAAAGTAAGCGAAATCTTGAAGGTAAATAAGAACATCCCATTCGAGCTGTGCATGCAGTAACAACAAATAACAGCAACAAAAAAGCTCACCCATCATTAACAAGCTCCTGCTCGGCTTTCCTTACCACATTCAGAACAAGAGGTTTTCCTTCCTATTACACAAAAATATCAATTCTTAAGCTTCCCAGGGCACAACTAACATATTTTCAATCCATAACTAATCAAAAATTAATCCATCTCTAATACCATGCTTATCTTTTTGTCAAAATCAAATAGGATACAAATTGACAGCAGTAAAAACTGACCTCAGTTCGATAAGCACCAACGCCTAAATTCAGCTTCACAGGGCTAGGGTCTTTGTTATAAGAGACAGTTACCTATTCGTCAAATCAAAATCAGAAAAAAAAAAAATGGAAAAGAGGTCAAAACATGAGAGAATCAAGTGGGCGATGCATACGCCGAGAATAGGATCTTCAGGGGCGCGAACAACGTGAGAGAAAACAGAATTGCCATGATTAGCAGAAGTTGGAGAAGCAGAAATCACAGTGGCCGAGTAATTTTGAGAGTCCACATCGACACCGAGGTGTCTAGCCAGGACGCTTATTCTGGCAGAAGAAGCAGTGAAATCTGAGCTCATTTTGAACCAATTGGTTTTGTCTAATTCGAACAAAGATTGAAACTTTTTATTGTGGGTATTGAGATCGTGAATACTGTTTCGTTATATGATAGATTGGAGAAGAAGAAAGCTTATTTTATTTCAATCTCTATCAACCGTGGCAGAGAGTCTTACGCATGGGGAGTGAGGGTGACTGTTATCTGCTGACACACACAACAATGTGTGGCCCCACTTTCTTAGTTTTCGTTTAAAAAAGGCAAGAAACTGTTATTTATTTATGGATGGAATTTGAGACCCATAACTTTTTAAAAACATCATTTAGGTCCCTTAACCAAAAATCATTTAGTTTAACTCCTAAATTTCCAATTTTGTCATAATCTAAATTGTAGTCTTTCACTTAATATTTATTCATTTTGAGGTTTGTATATGTAATCATGAAATAATTATATTTCTTAGGTCTCCAATTGATATAATTCGTTTTTATTTATTTCAAATTATAGTCCATTTTCCTTTTTTAACAATACAAGTAATTGGTTAATTCATTAATTTACTTTTATTTGGTATTCCCTTCATTTATAAATAAATGCAAACTTATTTATTTTGTATCTATTTATAAGTAAGTTTTTTTTAAAAGAAATATTAGGTCAATTTTCAAAACACAACTAATAAATTAATTGACTTTTTTTTAGAAAGGACAAATTAATATAAATATAGGATAATAAATGAATTTAAAAGCTTATATATGAATAAAAATATTTATTTTTATCAACAACTATTAAATAACATCCCATGCTTTTCAATTATAATATTATGTGCCTAAGAATTATAGAAATATTTTAAAATATTAAGTATATTTTTTAATGTATGTAAAATTGAAAAAGAAAAATGTCTATCTATTATGAGGGAATATGGAAAGGATATATTTAAGTAAGATTGAAGGACTAATGAGGATAACCATATGTAATTGGATGTGTTTGTAATTCTATAATTTGAAATGCAAAAAAAATTAGAATTGTAGCACTTAATTAGGATTGAGAGAAGGGATCAAGAAATGGAATGTTCAATTATTATTGAGGGATTAGATTGCATATTTTAGTAAACTTTCAGGGGGCAAAAGATGAATTGTGTCTTCTTATTTATTTTTAGCGGATAAGTTATTTTCCTTCTAGATTTCAATGAGACGCGGTGGCACGGTACCCTATGATAACCGGATCAAGTTTCACCATCTCCTAACATTCTCTATTTTCATCTCAATCCTTCCTTTTCATTATTTCCCTAATAACAAATGTCTCCAAATGTACCCCAAAGTTTTGAGATTGACATTCAATTCCCATTTTTTCCTATAACAAATAAAATAAAATTAACAAAAATCTTCCTTGTAAATGAGATAATTTACAATTCGAACGAAAAAAAACTTAAAAAAATAAAAAAATAAAAACAGCTTGTTTGTTATTACCAATTCAATCAGGGCGAATTCAGAATTTATTAAAGAGTACGGACTAAAATCTAAATAAGCATATTACGTTATAAAAGTGTTACCGAATCTACAGTAAGCATGAATTCATATTATTTATTTATTTATTTTATTATAACTTCTATTTATAATAATATTGGAAAATCTATAATAAGAGTTAATAAATTATTTTAAAAACATCTTTTTTCGTAATATTGACCATAAAAATTAATGTTTTCATAAGTGGTTTTAAGATCGACTCGTCTTACCAATTGAGTCAAAAGTCAACTGATTGGACCAGATTGAGTAGGAGTTTTTTTAATTTTTTAAATATAATTATTTATAAAAAAATTAAAAATATGATATGTCAAAATACACTAAATATCAATATAAAAATAATAAAATAAAAACACTGCATTCAACTCACATACTAGTCATAATCTTAATTAATTAATATTTTACATCAAAATTATGAAAGCCATGTAATAATAAAATTTTGCAGTAGATCAAACCAAGAAAAAAACATGAAATTGATCACATAAGGAGCCAAAATTGATCATTTGCTCATCAACGAAACAAATCGAGAGTTATGAATATGGCTACTGGATGGAACCCATCAATCCAGAGTTATGAATATGGCTACAGCCAAAGCAATTGCAATTGAGCAATAAAAATTAAATCATAAACAAATAAAAGTTGGAAAAAAGAACCACAAATCCAAAAATCAGTCCCATAATAAATTTATCTAACCAACAAATTAGTTTCAGTTAGAACTTTTAACTGTTACACATTTGGTTACAATTTTAACTTCAAAACCAATGTTTTCAACTTAATATGTATATGAGATGCACGTACAATGTCTAGTTAAAATTGATGCAGAAACCAACACATAAGATGTCTACTTAAAATTCAAGGGTCACCAGGTAGGGGTGATCACGGGGCGGGGCCTTACTATGCTAAGTGCACCAACACGTTCTCCATAGATTCCCATAATCTTTGAATAAGATTGAGCTAGAAGGCATTCACCACCATCTGCTACAAACATCTGTATGGATTGTGCATCCATATCCAAATTTCCACTTACAAAACCCTGGGTTGATAACGGAAAAAAAATAATAGAAAGGAGGTGGAAGTTAACATGTTTACAAGGAAAGTTGAAGATTTCGAATTCAATCCAACAGTTATGTACCTGATAAGCACAATCAAAGAAAGGTAGCAGTCCTTTTAATCTTATTAGTTGTCTGATCTTCTCCCACTGCTCCAGAGTTGGATCAACACCAGTTGGGTTGTGGCTGCATGCTTGGAGAAGCACAATAGCTCCTGATAGTGCTTCACCAAGGTCCTCCATCAATCCTAATGCCAAAAGAATATGTGGATGGCACCATCAAATTAATTCACAATGAAAAATCGAAATAACCAAATCCTCCATCATTTTTTCATTGAATGGGATGTAACTCATCTGCAAAGAACATCTTTTTCTTAAAAGGGAATACACTTCGTTGAAAGGGATGTAATTAATCTGTAAACATCATTTTTCCTGGAAGACAGATATACCATAAATCAAACTGGTGATGGATGCAATAGAAGATATAATTTGGAAAGAACCAATAATGAAAGTCCAGCAAAGAGAGTGAACTAAAAAGATGAGTCATAAAAAACAAGTATCATCTTGGTATACAGAAAATTTGCAAGAGAATGAAAACCTTGAAAGTCAAGTCCACATGTTGTTGGGTCATAATATCGATAAGTCTTCAAGGCATGGCCTACCAATAAGAAAAAATTTGGATAATTTCCATATGTTAGCTTGGAAAGGTATACTATGTGCTGCACATGGAGTAGAGAAAAGGTCAACTAAAATCTAATTGTTTCTTGGCGGTAATATCAAACCAATATGTACTGAAAGTAAACACCCCCCAAAAAAAAAAGATGCTTTACTTGGGGGTAATGTTTTGCTAGAAACTCAGCTCCAATCCTCAATGAGCCACTACCAGACAAGCATTGGACTGTAGTCACTCTGTTCTCTCCATAGTTATTAAAATCGGATCGGACCGGCTGGTTAAACCGATTTAACCGCGAATCGGCAGGCCAATCGGTTGGTTCAAATGTACAAAATCGGATTGGACCGAAAAAAATCAGATTGAACCGAAAAATCGGACAAAACCAGATTTTTGGCTAAAAATTGCAAAAAATTATAATTTTTTTGTATTTTTTCACCCCCATATATATATATATATATATGAAATTTTCATGATTTATTTATTTGAAAAATGTAGTATTTTAAATTTTAAAGATGCTACTTAATAATTTAATATACTTATTATTTATTTAGATTTATTATAATTAAATATAATTATACTCATATGTGCAAGGTTAATATTTTCTGTGTTTGTTTCATTAGTACTCCATCTAAAAAAGAAATTTTTTTCATGATATGATTGTATTTTTATGTTTCTAATATATGATATTCAAAAATACATAATTAATTACTTGTAATAATAAAATTAAAATTATATTTTATAACTTATTATTAGGATATTTGTGACATATATTAATATTTGATGGATATTTTTTTTAATTTTTATATAATAGTATTTATAAAATTATAATAATTTATAATATTTTAAAAATAGAAAAAATCCGGTTGAACCGGTCGAATCAAGAACTCCAGCCTCACTGGTTCTTTATCCGGTCTGATTTTAATAACATTGGTTCTCTCTGATAACAGGGCTATTTCAAAGAAGATGGACTATGCAATCAGCAAACGCAGGCATGTTTCCCTAGAAAATAGACATCTATGATAAAAGAAAGATCAAACCCAAAAGAGTTACCGGAACAAGCTAAGAAAAATACTTCAAATCCTTTCATACCATACACAATTTTCCAATCACTACACAATTTAAGGAATTGCTCTCTATTTTAATTGGTTCAAATATATTCCCGTTGCAGGTTAGAGCTGTTGTACCTGTCAGCACCAAAAACAAGCTCTGCACTCAATTTACTAAATTCTGCGAACCCAGTAATAGGGAGATACTCCTTATTCACGGACCTGGTCATCATGCAAATTAGTGTTCAATAATTAAAGCAAGTTAAAATGAAGTTCATGGTAAACTGAAGTTCATGCTTACTTGTCCTCAAGCAGTAGCCGCTCTGCTAGTCTAACTACATTCAAGACATGAGGTTTTCCATCCTGTTATATCGATACAAAATTATCACAACATTCATACAAGCTAAACTCTTTCCACCATATAGTCACCAAAGTTATCATATCCATCACCAACACACCATCAAATGCTCTTGTCAATCTCAGAAACACAAAATTAGGCAGTGAAGGAGCAAGGGAATGCCTATGTAAGTTCAGATACTAGACAATCTAGTTAGTACAAGCATCATAGTCACCCACCAACCATGGAGCACATGGCAGATACTTCACACCACAACTCAAAGCCATTCACCACAAGTAAAGGAACAGATTGATCACAGAAGACCCACTTAAATTGTACCATTTTTCTATTGTAATACGAAAGGTTGAATGTATGTCATATAAAAAGCAATCGTATGCTAAACAGATATTTCAAATGGGTATAGTGGTAGAACAACTAATTGCTAAAATATACGTACAGATTACCCACCTCTGAGCGGTAAACACCAAATCCCAAATTCAGCTTAACTGGGCTAGGATCTTGGCTATAAGCCGCCATGACCTGGTTAATTGACCATAATTGAAACCATAGATTATCAAAAAAGTCAAAACATAGCCCGGTGGAAGCAAGATAGTTGCTTTCCAATGTGAGTTACAAATTCACAAAGATGCAAAATTATACAATTTACCCAACAAAAAACTTGGAAAAAAAAAAGAAAAGAATTTTCATTGTCAGTAGCAGTAAGAGATCATATATCTAAAATGGTTCGAAAATTGAAACAAGTGAAAATAAATAAATAAATAAGAAGGGAGGGAATGAGAAAAATAGGGAGGAATCACCGCATAAATTGGAATATCAGCAGCTCTCTCGACATTTTCGAAAGCAGAAGAATCCCCATTTGATTTCGGAGCTTCCATTTGCTTTCTTAAAGTGAGCTGAAGTGGGAAGGATCAAAACAGGTGGTGTTTCTGCACAAAATTCCCGCTCTGTTATGACAGTTCCGCAGCTTTGAAAGAAAAATAAGCAATTACCATTAGTTAGCGGTATTGGTGTTGTGTTGAAAGTGTAAGGTATCGAATTTGAGCAATGAAATCGGTTTATATAAAAAGAAAAAACCTTCAGTCCATTTCAGTGTAAATACTCTAGTAATATATCTAAATAGAACTTAATCTCAATTTCTCTCGGTTTAAAGCAGATTCTTAGGGTTTATTTTCTTCTTTGTAGACCTGTTGGCAAGCTCAAAGAAAGTAACAAGGAATTTTATTGAACTTTTCTTTGTATACATACTAAACTTTAATTCTACAAATTGAAAATAAAAAACCAACTTTAGTCCTCCCTGAACCAGATGTATACAGGCAGATTTGTTAATTGTGTTTGACATTGGATTAAGTAGTAGCATTTGTTGTTCGAAATGGAGCTGTGATTGCAGAACAAATATAAGAAAGAAAAGTAGGGGAATTGTAGAGAAGTAAGTTTCCACATGTTGGACAAGCTTGTGCTGAGCAATGAAGATGAGGTAAGTTCGGCACCAAAAATGACTCCGTGAAATGAGTTGCAAATGTCTCGTTGGGATCAATTCTTGGCTGAACCATTCCCATACCCCACAAAACAACAGCAAGTCCAACAGCATCCACCTGCATATACACAACTTATCAATTTCTTATATATTGCCAAAGCTGCGCTTCGTCCATTAGGTGTGAACAGTGGCAAGCGCTGATCGAACGGTGTGCGGATGCATGAAAGCAACAAATGGCGCTCCAATAAAAGAGTTACAGAATTAATTACCTGTACACCTAAAATTATAATTAAAATCACACGGCTCAACTTCACGTTGAAGTTCACAAACGTTTCAAACTCTTCGACATTGTAATCAAAATATGCAGAAATTTCCTGTAATTATACACCAGAAACAGGAAGCAACTATTTTTCATTTTATCTAAACAAAATAAATGGAAAATTTCATCAATTAATGAGGCATGCATGCATACCGCTGCCAAGTCCATCTTGAAGAAAATATGAAGATAATAGCAGCTTCCAGGCAAAGAAGAAACCCGATGAAGAATATATACTAAAAAAGAGGTATGTCAAGGAAAAATTAATCATTGATTTAAATATTTAAATGCCATAGAATGTAAGTTTGTTGAATAGATATGAAGGTGAGTGGAAAGGAAGGAATAGGATACTGCACAAAGAGTGTAATTGGCTGTATAAATGGCTACAGTATAGCCACAGAAGGTGCTCAAAGTCACACCAATTCCTACAGCTAAATTTGAGTATATAAACCTGCATAAACGAAATAGGAAGTGTTAAACGATTTTTGCTTTTTCTAAGAAAATGACGCAAACTGGAACTCGAACTTCAATTCTTCGTCAACAGATTAGTATTAAAGCTTATTCGTTATGAACGTTTTAATTAGGAATTATCTGTTAATATTTTTATACTTTAAAAGCAAAAACGAGGCATAGCAAGAAATTAATAATCTAATTTATTTGCATAGTTGGAAAAGACAGAACGAGAAATTAATGATCTAATTTAGGGACTCCAATGGCATAACAACAATCGGAAGAACTGTAGTTGACGATGTCATCAGCTACATCCCCAACAAAGAACCAACAACTTGAATTGACAATTAAACATAAAATAATCGGAATAATTTCATAAGGTAAAATGACATTTAGCTCCGTGGAAGGCTGGGATTTTTTAAAAAATAATATATTTTAAAAAAATATTTAGGATTTTGAAATATTTGCAAAATTATTTGAGAAAATTGGCTATTTTTTTTCATTTCAGCAACCTTCCCTCTTTCTCTCTCTCACTCTCTCACTCACCTTCTCTCTCTTCATATTTTCAAAAATTATTATCATACTTAATTCTATAATTAATTATCTATACAATTCAGCAAATAAATAAAAAAATATTTTTAAAAATAATATGAGATAAAAATAAAAAGATTTTAAGTGAAAATTGCTTCAAAAATAAAATTTAAATTTAAAAAAATGACAATAAGGTAAGAAAGATTCATTAATGATACTATTATTTTTACATACAGTATATAAAGAAAATTCATAAATAAAATCATTTTTTTATGATATTTTAACTTACTGTTAGATTTGAATTTTTGATAAATACTCTTTTTTTCTTATCCTACTGTCATTTTTTTTAACCATGAGTTTACTTTAAATTTTATTTTTAAAGCAATTTTCACTTAAAAACCTTTTATTTTACCTCACATCATTTTTAAAAATATTTATTTATTTATTTAGAGAATTATGTAGATAATTAATTATATAATTAAATATGATAATAATTTTGAAAAATATGAAAAGAGAAAAAGTGAGAGAGGGAATGAGATAGTGGGCGACAGGATGGGTGAGAGGGAGAGTGAGAGATTGTGTGCGTATGTGTGAGAGAGAGAGAGGGGTCCAATCCAATTCTGCAAGAAAGGACAGCGGAAATGAAATAAATATCCTATTTTTTTAAATAATTTTGCAAATATCTCAAAATACTAAATATTTTTTTAAAATATATTATTTTAAAAAATGTCCCTGAAAGGCTTTAGTCATTCAGTTAGTTTTCCCTCAAAGCATCTAAAACATGAAAAAACATATTTACCTGTCCCGCCAATTATCACATTTTATGTAAATAATTATTGATAATTTTTATGAAAAATTGTATTGGATAGACTAAAATGGCCTTTTTAATTCAGATTATCATAGTAAATAATGCAGAAAAGTGAAACATTAATTAAGTTTTTAAATATTTTATTAATATTACATGAAGAGTAAAATTGAGAAATATGCATTGAATGTTATATTGAACTTGTCAAAGTGACAAATTAGTAGAATAATTTTTCTTTTTTCGAAAAAAACAATAATTTGATGAATGCATGAAGTAAGAAAATTTACCATAGTGTTATGCAGTAATCTTCCATCACACAACTAAGCTTCTTATTAATAATATGGTATGTTTACGTAACAACCATTGATAAACAACTCATCTTTAGAGAGGACAGAGAAGTAGATGAAGAAAAAGAAAAAGAAGTAAAAGAGATGGAAATAAGTACCATGGTGTTGGAGGAGAAGGGTAAGCGGGAAGCACATCATGTAGATATAGGTGCCACGTCCGATCCAGCCAAAGTGAGTAAACTATCAGTCCAATCCCAAATACCAGAACCATAAATTGACTAACTTGATTGCGTTTTCAAGGCAGCATCTCCTGCATCTGGGCATTCTTGGTGTTGACCCATCAGACTCCATTTTCAATGCACAATACACATAATCTTCTTTCTACCTCATCTCTCATTTCAAATACAACTCTGCTTTTTATACTGTGGCAAATCTCAGGGAATTTTGCTCTTTTGATGTCTCCTTAGAGAGAGCAAGTGTAGAATATGGCATGTCCCTGGTGATTTCGGATGTGGAACAACATGAAAGCATATATAAAGATGCGTACGATCCCCCACCCAGAGAACACCTCTTGCCGATACCCTAACTTTCAACCTCATTTCTTTAATCCAACTAACTAACTATTGGTCAAATTGGTGATGAGTTCATTTCTTTTTTTTTTTTTTAATTCCCTATAAGATGATAATTAAAATAATGATGGACAGAGATTTAAAAGTAACCCTAATTCTCAGAATTATTTACGAACTCACCCCTTAAATTTCAAAGATTAGCTTGGTAGTATTGCACGTGCCCCACGAGGCCAACAACCACTCAAATAATGGTACGATGAATAACAAGCACAAATGCCTTTCCAGACACACATTTTTGGACGATATTTCTTTTCATTACAAGAACCTTATCTTTTCAACCTAGACTGCCCAAGTCACGCCTTTTGGCTCCAAATGTACAGCATTCCAGATACATTGATGTCCGCAGGTAAAATAACTAAAATTTAACTTATAAAACTAAACATGCGCTAACTCAAAAACAATGAGCACGAAAAAATCCCAATAAATAATCAATATCTCTGCCAAGCAACTGACTCAAATTCTAGAAATCATGGGCCTCACTCCAGCTTTATCCGATCCATATCATTTATCACCCCTTCCAGCTGCACCAAAAACGAAGAAAATAAAACCACCCGGGAAAACACCATCTAACAACGACTTTCTATAAACTTGATATAAGTGAAAAAGTCAGAGTCTCGCTGGCAAAAGATATGCATACCTTGACTATTTGCCGCAAAAAGTAATCACCATAACGCTTCACCGGTTTTGATTCAACTACACGAATCATGTCCTGCAGCAAAAAGTAAAAGAAAATGGTAAACTATACAGAACAGATCTGAAAGATTTGAACTAGCACAAACAAGAAGATGCTGCCACAAGGAGTGAACAAGTCCATCAAGTTGGGACACTAAGGTATCATGAGTATATTCCCATTGAATGTGGTGACATCCAGTGCAGTTCTCTCAGAGAAACTAAAGCAACTGCAGCATAAACGAGATGCTCAAAATAACAACACAGTAGTTAGAATTGTACAATTCAAGATTGGGATCATATAACCAAGTCAGTTCAAGAATATTACAATTTCACCCCTTAATTTTACAACTTATAGATACGTTCCAGCATAATTTAAATAGTGATTATTTGACAGGATTTGTAGTTTGTGAATGAATCTAAAAGTTCCCAAAAAATATAATAACTGATTGCACAGAAAACAACATACATCATCAATGTAGAAGTCCACATCTGCGTTAGAGATAATCTTTCCCTCTGAATCAACAGCATGAGTCTTGTGCTTGTACGTCATCAATATTGTCCTGCATTGCATAACAGGAATTAAAACCTCATCTGACAAAACAAATTATAGAAAGACAAACCCGTAAAATAAAGATTGTCACCTTAGAGTCGGTTCATCAACCTCCATGTAACTTGCAAGTTTTGCTAGCGATATGGTTGAATACACCTTCAGGAAGGTCCGGACACCTGATAACAACTGTTGCTGCTTTACTTCATAAAGAAATAGCTTCAATTGCAGTCTGTAAGCATCCTGGAAGAGGTAGATTACATCAGCAAATCACACAAACAAAAGCATACATGTGAAAAGGAATGGAGGAAGTTGGCAGACTCCAAATAATCATGCAAAAAAGAAATAGAAGAGTTTCTTCCCCCCCAGCAGCACACCAGAAGTCCAAAGCAATCAAGTCCAAGAGAAATTAGAAATGTCTGATGAGACCTACATAATGATATTTCTTTTCATGCGAGTCATACTGTAGCAATTAGCATCAACCCTATTATCATTGGGCCACAGCTGCTACCTATACCATCATTTTTGTAAAAATCCTGTCTTCTGAAGCTGAGTTCCCATCCACTATTATTTTCTTATTCCTGTTCTATGCTTATTTTCCAGCATAGACTACATTCAAATTCTTTACTTGTCATAGTGAATTTGAACATAAACATATTAGTATGAATAAAAAATTTTAACAAAAAGCAAATCTTAACTTCATAGATGAATTCAATGTCCAAAAAAAAAACTTAATATATTAACCTGGTTGTAATTCACAAGAGGCTCCTCAAAACTTGGAGCTGATGGTGTAATGAACTTAGGGCATGCATATGAGAAGAGCTCATCATATATGGCAAATGCTTCATCATCATATCTTTGCATGCGGATCATTTTGTCGCCATACTTCTCCCGCAATTGAGAATTCACAGTCTCCTCAACAAGCTTTACTTGGGGACAAAGTGACAGACAAATAGCCAATAATGCATACATTTGCTCGTTCTTCTTCAGAATCTGCTCATATTGTGGAGATTTCTGATGATACTGCTTGGTCTTGTAAATGTATAATAGAATCTTATTGAACTCGCGAATAGCATCCACATACCTTCAAATATAAAGGTGTATTGAGAAGCTTATTAAACAAGATCATGTATCAAGATATTTGCACAGAGATAACACAGAACAACATTTCAAGGAGACAAAAGAGAGAGAGAGAGAGAGAGAGAGGGAGGGAGGGAGGAGAAAAAAAAACATAACACAAAGATAGATTTCTGTCTCCTAAGTTTGGGGAGGGACTGAGAATCAATGAAGAATGACAACACAGTTTAGAATGACAACACAGTTTAGAATGACAGAGATTTATCTCTACTGTTAATTGCAACCAAATGTCAGAATTAAACAAGTTCATTATAATCTACATAGACCTTTCAAACGCATCACAAGTTGCATAATTTGATAGAAATTCACATAAATCCAGATTATTTACTTATCGGAATCATCCACAAATAGAGCAACTCCAAGATGAAAGTAAATAGTACAACACAGAAAAAGGATAGGAACCATACATAAACAATAGATCATAGCATGCAGACACCAGAGCTACATACCTCCGCAACATCAGATTGGCAAAACCATAATGATATATGGTAGTAATATGGCTTCCAATAACACTAGTGTAAACGCCTTGTTGAGTAATGTCAATAGGAAGTAAGCACTTCAGGCCAGTGTGATAGTCACCTAAAAGGCAATGAACTCGCAGCAAACCAACCATGCTGAAATATCCCAACACCTTCAAGACATTACTTCCACCACTGTAATCATACCCATCAGTGGCTGTAAATTGCTCAAGACCTTCTTTCTCCTGATCCAATATCTGAATAATCATCGACTTTTCCACCAATGCTTGCAAGAAGTTGAGAACACCATACACATTCCAAGCCTGTCATAAACAATTAATGCAATAAACACCAAAATTCACAAATTCCAACAGGAAATTAAGCTCATACCATAACAATCTGCCTAAAACAATATATGGAATCAAATCAACAACATAATTTTTTAAAAAAAGAAAGAAAACCTAAATAATAATAGCAATAAATATACTTGATCATGTTGCCTCAAAAGCGCAATCTCTTGCTCGGTCTTGTTCTTCATCTTAGCTCTATACTGACAAAAGCTCTGAAACTGGTAAACAAACTCATCCACCATGTCCCACAGCCACTGATTCGGTAATTGCATATTCACCACTCCATGCAACACTACCTACTCCTCAAAATAAAAAAATAAATAAGCCCTCGATGAATGTGAAAAATCTCACGCGAAGCAAGAAATTGAAGCAAATAGCGATAATACCTGGAAAAGGCTGCAATAATTATCCCAGCTATCGATTCTCTGCTTAAGAGTAGGGGAGAGACGAGCGTAGAGATGGCGGAACCACATCTCGCGATAAAGGAGGCAGAAAACGTGATCATTGTCAACGTAGTGAGAAACGGCGTCAACAGAGGGCCATGGAGTATCCTTGAAGAGGCGCTCCGATAAGGTCTGAAAGGAGGTCTCGTACATCTGGTGGATCTCGTACACATTCTTCTCTCTTATGTGGCGGTACAGATGCACCACGAAGGATTTGACTGAATCCGGGACGAAGTTGGGATCGTAGCCTAGGTCTTGGCTGTTAGAACCGCTCTGGTCGTCGTAATTGGCGGCGGCGGAGGAGGAGAGGTCATCGTAGTCGTATCCAGTTGCCATGGTGGCTACTTCAGTTTAGAATACAGAGAATGTAACGATATTCAGCTTCCTAACCCCGGTGTGTGGAAGGAAGTTAAGGTAGAGAAGCAGATGAGGACTGCGAGTGAAGCAATGAGGTTGAAGGCAGATAAGGGTTTAGCGATTGAGAGAGAAGAGTTGTTGTTCAGTTAGTATGGGCTTTTGATGTTCGTTGGATGAAAAGGCCCATTGAGAGGCAGAGGCATAATAACGGTTCAACTTCAACACTCTAGTATAAGTCGGGACTCACCATCCACCTTTCTCAATAGATCACAGCTTTTAAAAGAGCGGCAGCCCGAAGTTCCTGATAATCCAATGTACGGATACACAGTTTTTGTACACCCATACTCAATACAAATACATACGCACCGCATATATATCTCTGCATTCTATTTAACCCTTTTAATTCAATATGTAATTATAAAAGTTTAAAGAAAAAAACATAATTCAATATGTAATTATAAAAGTTTAAAGAAAAAAACATTTATTGCAAGTTGACATAATATTCATAAGTAATTTTCAACTAAATTCTTTCTCAAATTATAAGGGAGAACAAAATTCTCAATTAAATTTTTGGTAAATGAATCAGGTCATAAAAGAATTAGATTATAAGAGGATTAAAAAAATAAATGAATTGGACAGTCCAATTGAATTATAATGCAAATTGGTTATAAATGAGTTAGCTTTTTATCTTTTTTTAAAAATTTCATCAAAAATAAAAAATTGTTCATATATAATTTATAAAAATAATTATTTGTATATCATATTATATTATAAACAAATTTAAATGGAAAACAAATAGAGCATAACAAATCAGGTAATATGAATCAGTTTACGCATGAATATATGCTGATCCAATCATGTTTAGATCACATATTAATGACAAATGAAATCGTATTAATGCATTGAATCAAAATTTGAAACCTCTACTTGAACACGTGGATTACGCCTTCGCAATACATAGCAAGCTCCTCAGTTCTATGCAGTTTCCTTGCAACAATCTCATGTTATAAGGCTCATCAAGAAAAAGATCCATTCACCTGTCCACTAAATAAATCCATTGCATTATCACACCCCATATAAAAAATTATAACTAAACTGAAAAACAGTGACAATATTGATATTCAATGGGGTTACCAACTCCAGAATAGCGAGTTTTTTTTTTTTTTTCCGTGAGTTAGGGTTACAACAGTAAAAGAGAATTTGTGAAATTATTTACAGCCTATGATGAGTACCTAAACGTGGAGCATGCAAGCATCACATAGGAATGGACAACATCCAAGCACTAGTGTCACTCATTCATCTTACATAATATCAGGAAAAGCTGTGCCAAATTCAGCTTTGGACCATCCAAAACCGAAATCCATTAACTGTAAATGTTGCCTCCTTCAAACTCCACGGACATGCTGCCTAGTACCTATCTACCAGATTTACTTGATTTCAATCATGATCATGCCTTCTGTCTGTTAGAATAAGTTTGAGACAGTCGAGGGGCTTCGGAGTAACTGTCAGGTTCATCTTCATCATCAGATGATAGGAGCGATGACCCCATCCATGCCTTAAAACCTTCACTAACCCGCCTTTCCACCTCTGGCGTAACTTCCAAGGGGTTCGCTTCCAACATTTCCAGACCCAGGTTTCTGCCATTAAAATCACTCTCGTCAAGAATTGTAGCTGCCTTCCTTCTCAAGAAGAAGGCGGTTCCTCCATATAAAATGACTAGCCCCCATGTGGCAATCTCATAGCACCAAAACAAAGGTACCGAGCAACTGCTCCCCAGTGTCAGGAGGCTAGAACCAAGAAACAGTGCAAGAAGACCGAAGATGACAGCAAAGACGACATTCAAAATGGATAGACACCGTACTCCACCTATAAAACCATATAAAGAAAGTGAATTAAGTTACTGGAAAAAAAAAAATAAAACAAAAATACAGCTAATTTTCCATTTTTGAACAAATCATATAAAATACAAAATGCCCAAATATATGAATCTTGTTATGTCAAATTCTTTTGTTTCTGATAAGAAAAGCAATTCAGTAATTATTTTATTATCAAAAAGTCAAAGCTGACATGAAGCAAGTTTGCCAAAAACAGCTTTATTTAATCACTCACAACAGCAGATTATCAACGAACTATCCTTCCCCATTTTCTAACCCCATCAAGATTATCCCATTTGCATTAATCACTTCAGATATTCCTTAATTTTTGCATTTTTAAATTAATGCTTACGGGTATGGATTTTGGAAAATTAAATAATGCATATCTTCATATCTACAAGGATCCACCCATAAAGGGGAGAAGTAAAAGGCAATTTCTCACATGAAACAATTTTAACGAATAAATATGCATAACTACTATTACTTTTTTTTTGGGAATAAAGATATATAATTATCAATGAACAAATATACATGAATATTATTGTTCAATCACCAGAACTTGCCATCTGCCTCATGCATAATAGGAAGAAAGAAAACTCCATCCAACCCTTTCTCTATAAAAGAACCAATAAACCAAATGTCATGAAGAGGAGAAGAAGATGGAAAGCATATCAAGAACTATGTACCACCTTCCAAAAATAATTGAAAAAAAAAGGTGCAAGAAGTCATTGATTCTAACTCACAGTCATGGATTCCTTACATCTGATCAAAGCCTTATAAATACTGAGGAGAGGGGAAAGAAAAAAATTAAAAAAAAAAATTGCAATTTCTTTCAGCAACTCTGGCTTGCACAAATCAAATATCCAAAGGTATGGTCAAATCAATTGCATATATTTCTAGAACAACTCCAACACGGGAACAAATAGTCAATTGTGAAAAAAAAATATTGTCAACCATTTTCAGATATGAATCTATTATAGAGAACAAAACTTACATCTATGATTTTTTAAACAAGCATATCAACTATTGTAAACAATGCAAAGATTGAATCGGTAACTCCTGTGGGAATATCCAGAAGACACTTGCTAAATCCTACATATCTTAAAGGTCTCTCACACTACTAGATTTATTTCCGTGGGGACATTAGCCCAGTAAGTCTGGTACAGTACAAGGTAGCAATCAGCATTTAATTGAAAATTACATGCCTTGTACTCTCAGCAGCTAACACATCTGACAGCAACAGGAACTATCACCCACATATCTGGAATCATTATCTCGTTTCCTTCCCATTTAGCAACTTCTAACAGAGCCCCATTTCCCAAACTAGACCCCCAAAAACCACCCCTTATCTGGTATGTCTAGCCTATGGAAGAACCTTGTTGAATAATGTATGCATCATGTTAAAACAATCAGAACATACCCCTTTTTGAAGCACAGTAATTATTCTCAACGACTTTTAAGCATCCATTTCTTGCTGGAGCAGAATACGCAACACTGATCCCTGCATCATGAATAAAACCATAAAATACTGAATAACAGACAAGAAGAAAACAAACTGCCTCTCATCTAGAACCTTAACTCTTCCAGCCCAAATGCCCAAAAAGAAAAAATAATAATAATTCATTACGTGATTTCCTTCACAGCTGAATTCAGGCACAGATATACTTTGTATTCTTGTCTGCATATCCAACTCC
>JBBPFJ010000231.1:124556-186043 GCA_037975025.1 Excoecaria agallocha
ATAGAAATTCCATTGGTATATAACTAAATGATAAATTTTTTTTATCGACGTACAATTCCATTCTAAATCTATCGGTAAAAAATGGTGCCACTATTTCTCCCAAATTATACAGATGGATATTTATTTATGTTCGCTAAACATGTTGAGGCTTTTGCTTTCCTACAGATGCCTATGTGATTCTGTCCCTTATCTGTCAGTAATATCTCTATTTTAGGGATGGATTTAATTCGTCGGTAAAATCAAATTTTTTATCGCGTGTTTAAATGAAATCTTGGTGTTCTCAAGTATTCTTTTGGAAATCGAAGTATCCTTAATGTTAAGCGGTCAAAATTATATATTTATACTTGGCTTGTATATATATACTTTTATATACCAATTTATATAATTGAGAGTTTTTCATTTCTTTTTGTGATTTTGACCATTGCAGGAGTTAGCTGGTGAAAATGGAGTAATTTTTAACTAATTAAAGTTGATTTGGGATAACAATGACAATTTAAAAATATTTGGAAGTACTGAATTTAAGCAGAAATAAGTGTTAGCCTTGCCGAAGAGTAAGAGGCAAGGGTAAGCTTTGGCCTTGCCCAAGGCTAAGGGGCAAGATGATTGGATAAAATATTTTAGTTGATCTAATTTGTGCGTGATTTGACCTAGGGGCTCAAAGAAGTTCGGCCGTCTTTTGAGGATTATTAAACTATAATTTAGGAATCAAGAGACAATATTTTTAGATAGTTTATTTTAAGGATTTTTTATTTTTATTTTCCTGGTTTGGGTAGGATTATACTACCTTTTTTGGAATAAAAGTAGTTTTAGATCATCTTGTTCCTTGTTCTATTTTTATTCCTGCAACATGAATTCTTTTTGAAATTCTTGTGATTTTTTCTATAGCCATGATTGACTACAACTTATTTCGGTTAAAAGTTAATTTAATGGTATTATTCAATCAATGATTGTGATATCTTTTTTACTTTATTATTTTCTTTAATTTTATGTGATGTTTATGTTATTTAATTTGCACTACATAAAAAAGCAAATAGTGAGAAAAAATTCCTCGCTAAATAATATTTTTCGTAGCTAAATCTATTTAACGAGAATTTAGTGAAAAAAAAAGAATTTTGTAATGAAAGTCGTCCTAGCAGAATTTAGCGAGGACATAGGCCCTTGCTACATTTTAGCGAGGATATAATTTCATCGTTAATGATTTGTTCCTCTTTAAAATTTAGCATGCAATTTTGCAACAAATATTATTATCGTTAAATTTAATGTGAAAATTATCCTTGCTAAATCCTGACATGAATTTTGCAATGATACTTTTATCGCTAGATTTTGTAAGGGGATTATATTTGGCATCATTTTACTCATTTTTTGCTATCTCATAGTTGTTTGGCGACAAAATATCTATTGGTAAATACTCTCTATTAGATTCTTGCAAAATTAGCTTCAATTTTGTTACAGCTAAATTGTAGCAAAATTAATTTGAATTTAGTTACAACTAAATTATAACTGAACGGTGTCTAGCAAGCGTACTAGATTGGCTAGTAATATAGAAAAATATAAATTAAGATCTTAAATAATGAACCCAAGGGAGCTATGTATGTGCAACGGATTTCAGATTCTTAAAATGAACACTTGTGTGAAAATAAAGAAATAATCCCAAAGTTTTGATAATTAAGAGTAAACTAAACTTAAAACAGAAATTTAAATAACTAAAGAAATAAAACTAATGCAATTAATCATAAACTAAAGCATCTAAAACTAAATTTAAACAACGCAAGTAATAACAATATAGAAAATTCAACGATACTAAGACTTTCACTGAAGGACTTTCCACCTCAATTTCTCATGAATATAAATTAGTTAAAGATAATGCAATTAATTATGAAAAATTGGCAATAAATTCAGATAACTTCTCAGAATATCTTTCTAACCATCAAATTTCCTTACTCAGAATAATTTAATACTCAGCATAAAAATTTACTTCATGAACTCCTAAATATTTATCAGACCCTTTTCCAAGAAATCTCACTTCAATTCATTCTTAATTCACCTATTCATAGCCTTAATTCACCTAAAGTTAATACACAGTTACCACATTTTTCAAAAAATAATCATGCATCAAATTAAACGAGTTAAACTATGAACATGCATACCTGAAGTCAATATTACATTTGATTATTAACCATTTCTCAACAAATCAATAATCAAAATAAATATAACTCAAAATAAGGATTTCTGTTTAGGAATTAAAAAATAACCAAACTACATTCGATTAAAGAATAAACTAAGTAATTACGTAAAGAAATATGAGGGTTCAAGTTTCCTCAGCAAAATAAAAAGAACTACTCACTCATTATCTTAAAAACTAAACAAAAATAAAATAAAAGAACGATACACATAAAACCCTTTAGCTGTTCTTAAAGTTTCATTAGAATTCTTCAATCCTAGCCTCTAAATTCTAAATGAAAAATAAAAAAAAATTAAAACAAAAGACTACGAATTATGTAATTAAAAAGCTCCCCCAAAAGTTGGTGTTTTTCTGTCCCTTTTATAACTTGAAAATAAGAAGTTTAAAAGCCTTCAACTTCCTATTCTACACAAAACTTTTAATTTCAGCAAATAACTTCCTATTCAGCAGAGAAGAGTAATTCAATCGCAATTCGAATTATTTCACTCGATAAAGTGTAATTTTACTCCACCGTGTAAGCTTATGCTGAAATTCTTCTTGGGACTGCTCGATAGAGTGATTTTTCACTCCAATGTGCATTGAGACATTGCCCTCCTCCTTCCTTTATGACGTACTTGATAGAGTGAGAAGTCACTCTACCGAGTGGTTTGCTTCTAAAAGTCACGAACAAAACTCTTAACTCTTTAAAAACTTGCCAATGCTGAAATTCACTTTAGTCCTTCAATTTTATTTCAATTAAACCCCTTAAAATACCAAATTACATAATTAAATAATTAAAACATCAACTTACACAATTAAATAATAAATCAATTGTTAACATTAAAAGTAACATAAACACACACTAAATACACATTAATAATATATAATAATTCACACTTATTAAATATCCCATATTTAGCATTTGCTCGCCCTCGAGCAAATATGAACAAATCAACTTCTTAGAATAATCAAACTTTAACTCATAATTATACAATTCAAAACTCAATTTCAATAATTGACAAAAGCACTCAATAAAATCTTAGCTAGAATAAACTCAAACAAGGAAATAAGAAACTAGTTTCCTTGTGTGTGTGCAAGACCAAAATAATTTAAGTATTCTTTTAAAAATCAAAGTACCAATGTATTTCATAATCAAGCTTTAGAATTGATATACACTAAGTATACATATGGTTTCGTGCTTGAAACTCTAGAAACACCATAGGCCTCTCCTTTAGCATCGGAACCCGAAAGTCAACTCCGTTTAAACAACTCAAAGCAAAACATAGAATCACTTAGATCTTTATTAGGCTGTAATAGGGTTAAGGCATTGGTTATCAAAGAATGAACAATAGATACTCAAAGAGAATAGCCATTCTATACTTAAATAAATCCTATTTTTGAAAATTTTAAACTACTAAGCATAATTCCTTTTTCATGCTTGCTTACTCACACCCTTAAACATTGAACAGGTTCAAAAGAAAAGATTAGACTGAAATCTTTCATTTTGCTTAATTTTTTACTTTTGAGAAGTCACAATTTCTTTCTCTTGTAAATACCCCACACTTAAGTTTTTGCCATATATGCTAGCTTTTATTTCTTTTTTTTTCTTAAAACTAACTTTTTTTGCTGGCAATTGACAATAACGTGGGTAAAACAAGGACATTATACAACTACTTGACTTTATCTCACAATTCTTGCACTAAATGATACAACTTTTCTCATTACACCTAATTGCAATGCCCAATAAATGTAAATCCATCCAAATCTAGAGGGTAGATAAAAAATTTTAGGCTATATGGTTAATAGATGAGTGTAACAAGAATAGAAAATATGGTACGCTTTAAATACACCTCATCAAACTTAAATTTGACTAACAAAGGTTAACTATATCAAAAATATAGGAAAATAGTCTTTTTATCAGCATTATAATAAAAAAATTTGCCTAGATCACTTTCTAAGTTGCTTGAGTTGCTTTTTATGCTTCGAAAGATGATGAAGAAGGTTATAGTATCCTAAAATTCCTTACTCAACTATTGCAATGCATTATTTTTTTTTTCTATTTAAAACTGGTCTTCTAGTGTCAAAATGTGAAAACTAATAATTATAAACCAAGTTGAGTAATAAACTAGCACAAATTTCCATTAAACGACCTACTTGTCTTACTGCCAAACTATAGTCTTGACTCATGTATATTCGAAGTTTGAGTTCAATTTGTTTAATTTTTGAAAAAACTGGAGCAAACTAAGCTTTATGTGAGTTAAGTGACAAATTTAAATCTACTAATTACTAATGTGATCCAAGAACAGAACAACAACTAGCTAACTAAACTAGCAACATTTAGTAGCATAATAAAATTTAAAGCACGAGGTTGCTCCTAACGTTGTTCTTATAAATAAAATAGCATATCACAATAGTCAAAAGAAACAAAAGCAATTAAACCAAAACAAAAACATAAGAATAACATAAACCTAAAAATAAGTGTTTTCAAAATAAAAGGGAAGAATTAGATTCTAATTCCCGAATCTAAGCAAAATTTAAGCTTAGAGAAGTTTTATCCACTTCACAAAATGTTGCTATCCACAGCAACTGGAATATAGCTTATTCAGATGGTGGAAGTGATGGTGGTGGAAAATGTTTCCAAAAATTAGTTATAAACTGCTCGAAACTTCTCCTCAGGTCACCTATTTGATCCTTCAATGAGTCCATCCGGCCTTTCATCTCATTTATAAATGCCACCATTAAGGGCAGAATTTCCTGCTATGCAGGTGCTTGAGGTGTTTGCATGAGAGCAGCTAGTTTTGGTGCAATGGGCTCTGGCTCTTCGTCCCTATTTTGCCAAATGGTCACCAACTGCAGATACTCCTCCCTAGTTGACCAATGCCGACATGGCTCTTTCACTAAAATCTTCGTCCTGATCAACATGTCAAAGTCAATGTAGGTAACTTCCTCAAGAGAGCTCCTTATATCTAAATGCCCGACATGGTTGGCCATTATAGTTTCTATCCAACCTAGAGAAATCTCTTTGATGTTGCTATGAATCTTTTGCAACTCTTTTATTTTTTGACATAACAAGACGGTGCCATTGATCCAAATGCCTTTAACCATGCATCTTAGCAACATGCATTCCTCAACATTTATAGCTCTCGAACTACCAAGGCAGCTAAAGAAAGTAAGTGATAGAAATCTATGAAGAACACGGAGTGCATGACTACCTAACGTACGGGCCTTCAACTTGCTTAACTTATAACGTACTAGATTGATAGGATCTCTGATAAATTCCCATTTTTTTGTGCAGTGGCATTGTGTAATTCACCAATTTAATCAATAGGAAATCCCAACTTCTCAGCAAAATCAGGAAAAAGCATAAGCTTTATGAGAGTTAAGTGACAAGTTTAAATCTATTAATTACTAATGTGACCTAAGAACAAAACAACAACCAGCTAACGAAACTAGCAACATTTAGTAGCATAATAAAATTTAAAGCACAAATTTGCTCCTAACATTATTCTTATAGATAAAATAGCATATCACAATATTCAAAAGAAAAAAAAAAGCAATTAAACCAAAAAACAAACATAAGAACAGAACATAAACCTAAACATAAGTGTTTTCAAAATAAAAGGGAAGAATTAGATTTTAATTCCTGAGTCTAAGCAAATTTGAGCTTAGAGAAGCTCTACTCCCTTCATAAAATGTTGCTATCCGCAGCAACTAGAATACGGCTCAGTGAGATGGTGGAAATGGTGGTGGTGGAAAGTATTTCCAAAATTCAGTTGTAAACTACTTAAAACTTCTCCTTAGGTCACCTATTTCATCCTTCAACGAGTCCATCCATCTGTTTATCTAATTTATAAATGCCACCATTAAGGGCAAAATCTCCTGCTGTGCAGGTGCTTGAGGTTCTTTCTTAGGAGCAGCTGGTTCTGGCACAACGGGCTCTGGCTCTTCGTCCCTTTTTTGTCCAATGGTCACCAACTGCAGATACTCCTCCCTAGTCTACCAATGCCGACGTGGCTCTTTCACTAAAATATTCATCCTAGTCAACATGTCAAAGTTAATGTAAGCAACTTCCTCAAGAGAGCTCCTCATATCCAGATGCCCAACATGGTTGGCCATTATAGTTGCTATCCAACCTAGAGAAATCTCTTTGATGCTGCTATACATCTCTTGCAACTCTTCTATTTTTTGGCATAACAAGATGGCACCATTGATCCAAATACCTTCAACCATACATCTTAACAGCATGTATTCCTCAACATTTATAGCTTCTGGACTACCAAGGTAGATAAAAAAAAGTAAGTGATAAAAACTTGTGAAGAACATAGAGTGCATGACTACCTAAAGCATGGGCCTTCAACTTGCTTGACTTATAATGTACTGGATTGATAGGATCTTTGATAAATTTCCAATTCTTTTATGCAGTGGCATTGGGTAATTCACCAATGTCATCAATAGGAAATCGTAACTTCTAAGCAATATCAGGAAAAAACATCTGATGATGAATTTTACCCAACTTAAAACTAACTATACCCAGATCTTGCTCATCTTCAAGTAAAAGGTGAAATGAAGTGAAGAACTGTTTGGCTACAAATGGGTAGATTTCTGGTTGTTTTTTAACAAATCTCTCCCATCCAATATTTTGAATCAATGGATAGATCTCGTCCTATAAATTGCCAGCCACAATGTCTAAGAAAAATTCCTTTAAGTAAATCGACTTGACAAAGTTTACTGTTTGAAAATACTCATACAATTCAGCCTTTTCTTCATCAATGTAAGCCAGAATATGTTTCTCTGAAGAGCTAGATGCTTTATCCTCTTTTGTTCTTTTGGGTGCCACTGCACACTCAACAAAAATAACCAATTTAATTCAATGATTTATAAAGATTAATAAATACTCCTAAGATAAAAATGCAAAATGCAGTGCCAAATTCATCTTATGTTAATAAATTATCTTAAGTGTAAAATAGATGCCAATTAAGTGTGGAAGGCAAAGGTTAAAAGAGGAGAATGAAATGGGTATGAAGAAGAAAGACTAGGCATATAGTTAAAATTAGTCACTTAGACATTTTACTGAACATATTTTGTGCACAACTTTACTAAGCTATAACTAATGCAATTTCATTCATCTAAAATCCAAAGCGATACATACATGCTCTATTGCAAATGCTTAATGCATCCACAACCAGAGAGACCCCAAAAAGAAGCATATATAGATCAAAAAATTTAAGCCAAAGTACCCCAAATTAAGAACACTTTTCAAAAGAAAAAAATAATTACTAAGTAAATGAAATAGAAAATAAAGATAAAATTAGACTTACTTGATCAAATTGAAGATGCACGACTAATTATTCAACAACTAATTAAAGTGCTCGGTAGAGTGATTGTACAAGTGGAAGAGTGAGATCACAAAAATGAGGGAAATTTGTAAGAACAGTGGAGCTTGTGAAGTGAAGAAGTAAATTGGGGCATTTATGGGAGAGGGACTTGGTGGAGTGATCCTTTACTCTACTAAGTGCCTACTCCCGGGAAAGCCCAATGGTCACTAAAATAATTTAATTTTTTTAATAAAATAGTGACACCCAGTAGAGTGAAAACATACTATCTCGGTTGGAATTCCACTCGGTGGAGTGGATTTTCACTTCATTATGTGATCACCTACTGGACTAAAAAGCTATTGCTAAAAATTTTTGCACTACAAAATTAGACCCTTCAACTCCATTTTTTTTGGCCTGAATTGCACTTAATTGCCAATAATCTCCTCATCAATTAAAATATCTCTTAACTAACTCTACCAATTGCACAAATCAAAACAAAATAAGTGCCACCTTCTGCAAACTAAACTCCAATGTTTGCTAATAATTAAATTGCCTAGTTTGCACAATTAATCCTACTGATATAACACAGTTGAGCCTTGTTATCAACTAGAAAACTAAATTCCTTTTCTTTTATTCATGAAACACTTAAAACACTTAAAACAAAATATTGGATTCACATAAGCACAATCAAAACAACAGAAAATAAAACTAACAAAATAAAATCAAATAACACAAGATAAGGTGAAGAAAAATTAGTTCTAAGTTTTTGCAAGTCCTTAACTTTTAGGACCATCTTACTTGTCAAGGAGAACCAAAGTTGCCTCAGCAACCTCATGATGAGTAATAAAATATGGTTTTAACTTGTGGCCATTTACTTTATATTCCTGACTATCATTTGGATATCTGATAGTGACAACTCCAAATTCATTGCTCGAGACCACTTGATAAGGACCCATCCATCTTGATTTAAGTTTACTTGGAAATAACCTTAGTCTACTATTATATATTAAGATCAACATCCCGAGAGCAAAATCCTTTTGATTCACCTTCTTGTCATGCCAATGCTTGATTTTTTTCTTATAGTTTGTAGCATTATTAGAAGCCTATTATCAAATTTCATCTAATTCATTGAGCTATAATCTTCTTTTTTTTTGCACTTCGCATATCAAAGTTAAGAATTTTTATAGCCCAATATACCTTTTGTTCTAGTTCGATCGGTAAATGACATGCTTTACCAAAAATCAATCTAAATGGAGATATTTCTATCGGGTATTTAAGCTATTCTATAAGCCCAAATAGCTTCATCCAACTTAGACCAGTCTTTCCTAGCACTGTTCACTGTTTTTTATAAAATAATTTTTAACTCCCTATTAGGCACTTCTACTTGCCCATTTGCTTGAGAATGGTAATGGGTTGTAACCTTATATCTAACATCGAACTTTTTAAGCAATGATTTGAATTGGTGATTGATAAAATGCTTATCCCCATCACTTATGATAGCTCTTGATGCCCCGAACCTAATAAAAATATTCCTCTTAATGAATTCAAGTATAACTCTAGCATCGCATGTCCTAGTAGCTACTGCTTTCGATCCACTTGCTTATATAATCGATAGCTACTAGGATATATTCAAAGCCAAAGGAGTTCAAAAATGGCCCCTGAAGTCAATACCTCAAACATAAAAAATTTTTACTTCTAACATAGTATTCATGGGCATCTCATCTCTCTTTTATATATTTTTTATGTGTTGACACCTATCACAAGACTCTATAAAGGACTTCACATCAATGAAAAGAATAGGCCAAAAGAAACCTGACTATAAAATTTTTGCTACCATATGATTCGGCCCATGATGTCCACTAGCCTTTCCTCCATGACATAGTCGTATAATATCTGCTTGCTCTTCCTTCGGAACATATCTCCTTAACACTTGATTCGAACATAGCTTGATTAAATATGAGTCATCCTATAAATAGTATCCTGCATCCGCTTTTAGTTTTTTCTTTTGTTACCATGTAAAATCCTTTGGAAGGTATCCTCTTGCAAGATAATTAATAATATTAGCATACCAAGGAATTGAATGTTCAATTGAATAAATAGTACAAATATGTTCATCAAGGAATAATTCAGAATTTTTTCTTTTTCAGTATGAGTATAATTCAATCTAGATAGATGATCAGCTACAAAATTTTTAGCTCATTTTTTATCTTTAATTTTCACATCAAATTCCTATAGTAGCAAAACCCATCTAATGAGTCGTGGTTGGAATTTTTCTTTGCAAAGAGATGTTGAAGTACTGCATGATCCGGCCATACTATTACTTTAAAACTGAGGAGATATGGTCTGAATTTTTCAAAGCTAAACATTATTGCAAAAAACTCATTCTCCATGGTGGTGTAATTTACCTATGCTTCTGTGAGTGTGTGACTGACATAATAAATGATGTGAAAATATTTTTCCTTTCTCTGGCCTAAAACTGCTCCCACTGCATAATCACTAGCGTCACATATGATTTCAAAAGGTAATTCCAGTCCGATGAGGCTATGACAGATGTTGTAATTAACCTATACTTTAACTGATTAAAAGCCTGCAAACACTCACCATCAAAGTTAAATGTAGCATTTTAAGCAGTACATTAAAAAGTGGTTTAACTATTTTAGAAAAATCCTTAATAAACCATCGATAAAAATTAGTATGACCAAGAAACTTTCTAATTCCTTTCATATTTATAGGAAGAGGTAATTTTTCAATCACCTCTACTTTTGCCCTATCAATATCGATTCCTTTTTCAAAGATTTTATGTCCTAGAACAATTTCTTCCCTCCCTATAGTGTGATATTTTTTTTAATTGAGGGCAAGATTAGTTTTCTCACACCTTTCTAAGACCGATGCAAGATTAGATAAACATAAGTTAAATTGCGGCCATATAGAGTAAAATTATCCATAAAAACCTCAATAAATTTTTCAATAAAATAATAAAAGATAGCCATCATACATCTTTGAAAAGTGGCTGAGGCATTACAAAGATCGAACGGTATTCTCTTATAGAAAAATATGCCATAAGGACATGTGAATATAGCCTTTTCTTGGTCTTTCGGGACTATAAAAATTTGTATATATCCTAAAAAATCATCTAAAAAGCAGTAAAACCCATTTTTAGCTAATATTTCTAACATTTGATCAATAAATGGTAAAGAAAAATGATCTTTCCTAGTGGCACTATTTAATTTCCTATAATCAATACACATTCTCCATCCCGTTACTGTTCATGTGAGAATGAGTTCATTATTTTCATTGGCTGCATGCCATAATCATACCTCCCTTGTACGCACATATTGCCCAGGGCTTACCTAACTACTATAAAAAATAGGATAGATTACACATTTATCAAGGGGTTTCAGTACCTTTTTTTTCACCACTTTTTATATAGCTGGATTGAGTTTCTTTTGGGATTGTACTACCGGATTGAAGTCCATCTCTATCGATATTTGGTGTGTACAATAACTGGGACTAATTCCCTTCAAATTTGAAGTTTTCCAACCTATAGCTATTTTATGCTTCTTTAAGACCTTCACTAATATTTCTTCTTCTAAACTTGTCAGAAATGGAGAGATAATTACTGGTTTTGCATTTTTTTTCTAAAAATACATATTTTAAATATGAAGGAAGAGTTTTGAGTTCAAAGTTCAGAGTTATTTTCTTCCTTAGAAGGGGACTGTTCATCATTCTATATTCATTCACTGTACTCTTTTTTCAATTCCTGTATCAGCTCTTTCTCTCGCTCTTCCATTTTCTCTTTACTTCTTGAATGCATCAAGCAATCTTGAAGCTCATCATTTAGCAAAATTTTCTCCTACTTTTCTTCTACACACTCTTGAACATTATTTAAAAAGAAAATAAACTCTTCAAAGCTATCAGAGGGATGCTTCATTGCCTTATTTACGTTAAAAACCATTTCTCATTTTTAAACCTTAAATTGATCATCTGCCTATGAGCTTCTATCAATACTTTTGCTATTTTCAAAAAAGGTCATTCCATTATCAGTGGTACTCTACAGTTCTTCTACATGTCCATTACCACAAAAGCAACCGAAAATATAAAATTTTCCACTTTTACTAATAAATTCTCAATAATACCTTTAGGTCTCTTCACGGATCTATCCGCCAACTGTAGTGTCATTTGGATTTCCTTGATATCACTTAAATTTAGCTTCTTTCAAATCGAATAAGGCATCAAATTAATGCTAGCACCTAAATCACATAAAGTATGTCCCATAAAATTTTCTCTTAATTTACAAGGCAATATAAAACTACCAAAATCCTCTAATTTTTAAGGAATTTTATTCATTAAAATGGCATTACAATTTTCAAATAATTGAACCGTACCTACACCCTCTAGCTTTTTCTTATTGAAATATAGCTCTTTCATAAATTTAGCATACTTAGGCACGTGTAATAAAGTTTCAGCAAATGATAAATTTACATATAACTTTTTAAACATGTCTAAAAATCTAGATAGCTGTTCATTATTTTTTTCTTTTCTATCTAGAGATAGAAAAAGTAATTTAGACTCATCAAGCACTGTAGAAAAAAGTTTCTCCTTACCTTTATTTTTCTCAACGATAGTAGGCAATTCTTTATCAATATTGGGTTTAGACCTACTTATTTTCGTTACTGATTTCGCTAATTTTGAAAAATTTTTACCATTTTCAGCTTTTATTACGTCTTTACCACACCTTAAAGTGATTGCCTTTGCTTTTTCTTTAGGATTTCGGTCCATATTGGATGAAAATGTGCCTTAAACCCTATTAGAAAGAGAATTTGCAAGTTGCCCTACCTGATTTTCTAGATTCCTAATTGATGCATCCTGATTCCTCATCCAAACATTTTGTAATTTCCATCTAGTGTCCTGACTAGTTATGAAGGTGGATTAAGTAGTCATAAAGTTTGCAAACATCTCCTCTAAATTTGGCTTTTTATCCTGATTGGGTTGGGGTCTAGCTTAAAATCCTAGAGGTTGATATATGGGTGGATATGATGGTTGGGCTTGAGATTGGTGTGATGATTAGTTACTACTATGGGATGCTAAATTTTGACGATAGGAAGCCCTAGTTTAAATATTAGATGTAGATGTCTGGTTTCTTTCTCTCCATGAAAAGTTAGGATGATTTTTCAATCCAGAATTATATGTATTGTTGTAAAGGTTCAATGATTCACCTTCTCTGCTACAATACCTAAGCCGTCCTCACTCTTATTTTTGTTTACTCCTTGTGTTCCTGCATAACCATCACATCCGTTAGATAAAACAAATACATTTTGAATCTTTAATCCATTTACCTTTTTTTTAGTAACTTAATTTGTGTATTGAGCCTGGCTACTTCATCTATACTATGGACTCCTTGTGTCTTTTGGGTGGATATAATACTTACCATTGAGCACTATTTGTTGCCATTTCATCAAGAAGTAAGAAAGCATCTTCAGGAATCTTATTCATGAAACTTCCATTAGAAGCTACCACTACAAAAAAAAAAACTGCTAATTAGCAATGGAATCCGTCGCTAATGTAAATTAATGACGTTGCGACGAACAGTCGCTAAAAGGCCAGTCGCGAATGTACTAGCGACGAAATTCAAAATCAGTTGCTAATTTAGCGACGAAAAATTTCATAGCTAATTTTTTTGTTGCTAATTTATATTCCTAATTAGTCGCCAGTATTTTAATAATAATATTTGGTGACTACAATATCCCTCGCTAATTATAAATTTACTTTAAAATTTAGCGACCAAATGTTAGTCGCTAATACGGATTTCGTCAACTTTTAATTTATTGCATATTAACGACATATGTTTGTCGCGAATCCATCGCGAAATTATAACATAATTTAATTTTTTATTTTGTATTTACCAATTTACTGCCAGTATAATCAACAAATTAATTCATTGTATGCAGAATCATAATTTATATAATTTAATTTCTGTAAATAAAAATTCTCCAATACAATAATTTAAAAAATATAATATTGCACATGTACATTAAATTGCATAATATTTAAAAAATTAAACCTAACAAAAAACACAAAAAACTAAATAATATACTATTGCACTTGCAATTACAGAAGATCCAATATGTGTTTCCAAACAATTTTATGCTATACAATATTGATAGCTAAGGGCTTGCCTAATTATACATACAGGCTGTTAGCTCCAACTATCTTTTTTTTTTAATCCAGTAGCTCTTTTTAACTTGATTATCTCTATCCATTCACTTTCACATCCAGTGATCTACCCATGCTTTCCTATTTTTATAGATATATACAGTAAGAATATGCAAGTAACAAGGCAAAACATATATAATTGGAGTATTTTTTACATTAATTTTGATTCTATCTTACTGGTTTAGGATTTAATATATGAGGAAGTGTTAATCAAGTTTTAATTAATAGTAGATGATTTTCACTTAATTAAGAAATCATGTTCATACCATGAATATATATATATATATATATATATATATATATATATATATATATATATATATATATATATATTAGGAAGAGATGAGACTAATCATATATATGACTTGGTAAACCACAAATAATTTCCATATATATATATATATATATATATATATATATATATATATATATATATATATATATATATATATATATATATATATATATATACAACTAATTCCCTAAGATTATGAAGTTTTATTTAAACTAACCAGGAAATTCTAAGAAATTACTAATTTCTAAATTTAACAGTTCCATTATATTCCCTTCTTGTCTACTTTGATAACAAGAGCCAAACTATTGTAATTGCTCGAGTAAAAGTAATAATGAAATAAAATGGAAGCCTTTCTCTTCTAATAGAATTGAGTAGCTAAAAGAATTGTAATTGCTCTAGTGAAAGTATCTAATTTTATATATTATCATCACTTATTAAGGCTAAAGCATTAAATATGAAACAAAGTATTAATATATTAATTATTCTTCATTTGACAACGCAAAATCATTAATTAAGAGTGAAAGTATAATTGTAACATAATTGTGTTTGTTATAATTGGATTTAGGTTAATGGGTTGGTATATTCTGCTATAGAGTAATTAAACAGTAATCAATTTCACCAACTAATAAGTTCTACAAGAGAGTGACATCGAACTAGTTTTAGGTTCACTAGTCATGGAAAAGCAGATTTTTTAATTTACTTGCAATAAATGACACATGGAACATATACTCATCATAATCATACCAATACGTAGCAATAGTACAAAATAAGTAGTGAATTAATATAGCAACACAAGCTCATATTAAATGATTAAACTTAAAATAACAATAAAAAGAAAGATGGTTGATCTTATATAGTTATGGTTACAATTGAATTGAGAATCAAGGTTGCAACCTATATATATAAAGTTAGTTATTTTATTATATATTTTGAAACTTTAATTTATTATTTTTGGAATTAAGTTTATTCAAGTTCTTTTGATGAAATATCCTGGCATGTGGACAATCAAAAGCCAATTTAATTCTTTAATTCAATAAGCAAAAACATAACAAAAGATTTAGAGGATGAAAAATGAACAGATAAACAAAAATGAATTATAAAAATTATAAGCAAATGTTACCAGAAGCTCTATGCAGCAAAGCAACAATTATAAGAGCAAGATATTGGTACTTACGTCAGCATAAACCAATTGTACAATGAATATATCCTTCCTCAAACAAAAGAAAGGTCTTTCAACGGTGCTTTCCAAGATATTCATGATATCATGCTTTAATGTTAATGGATCAAGATACCGGGATACCAACCTACAGAAAGGAAGTTATACGACAGGAAAAAGTTAGAGAACAATAAAATATAGGTGGAAAACAGAGAATCTGATCAGTGATTCAAGAAAATGCTATCTCAAAACAACCAAATCAATATTATAAACATTTATATCTAACAATTATGTCAAAGGGTAAGGTATAATTAAACGAAAAGACATTATAAAATTCATATATAATAGATACAAATATAAATAATAATCTTATATTTTCATATATATACATATATAATTTGTAATAAATTCATTACAAATATAGAGTTAACATAAAAAATAATATATAAAACAAAGTATTGAAACCTGAAACATACTATGAAAACCGACATATATCTAAGTTCTTAAACACGAGTGGAAAGATGAACAAAAAAATACTTGCTTTGCTCGCTTTCTAAATACAAATATCATTGTTCATATCACATTGCTCTTGCCTCTCCCATTAGCTCAAAAAGAAAAAGCAAAATACAACATAAACCTCATTGCTGCTCCAGTCTGACATCAATTTTCACCATTCTGCACATGTTAAATCTACAAAGTAACTACTGAAGTATGGCGTGCATGGAACTCTTTGTACATAAAAACCCCCTGAAAAAGAGAGCTAGAAATGAAGCTTTCTTATGCATATTTGCAAAGGTGGTCAAGATCAGTAGGCCCGAGATAGCCCGGTGATCCTAAAAGTTGATGATTTTCAGTTCGAAGAAACCATCTTACAGGCAGTAAGATGAAAGAAGATACCTCTAATAGCACCCATTTAAAAAAAAAAGTCTTTCAGCTACCACACATAATTCTACTACAGCAGCAGCATTCATGTAGTGTATTTACCATAACAAGAATGAAATACTTAAAATTATCATTAAAAAACTTAAAACATATAGCAGCATGACAACAATTTTATGCAATTTGCTTTCAAACTCTTTAGTTGAACTTTTAGTTAAGTTTGCCAAAGGATGAAAGCATCAAAGACCAACTTGCATCCCTTGGAAACTATAATGCCTATATGGACACTCAAAAAGAGAGAATAGCATAAGAAATGGGTAATTTCCATGAAGAATGCATCAAGCATCAAAGTATTTTGCCAACTGTAAATTAAGATGAAAATTGTCTTGTTTTATATTTTGCATTGCAAATGATGTGTGCAAATTTTTAAATTTCATGTGTTATGAGACCACCTATTTTAACTAACTTGCTGACATGTAATTTAAAAATTGGAGAAGTTAAAAGAGACAATAATTATATTTTGCATTGTAAATGATGTGTGTAAATTTTTAAATTTCATGTGTTATGAGACCACCTATTTTAACTAACTTGCTGACATGTCATTTAAAAAATGGAGAGGTTAAAAGAGATAATAATGAGAAGATATTTAGCACTTTTCCTGATGAAATTGGTTGTAACCTCTAACAAAGCTATAAGAAACAAATAGTCTGCTAGAGAGATAGACTCCATCAATTAATGCAATACAATGCAATCAAGTTAACCCTTATTATTTAGAGTCATTATGAGCAGCATGTGGGTTCCTGACCCTATCAAATGGCATGAGTGATAACTCCATGTAACCCTATCAAATGGCATGAGTGATAACTCCATGTAGCACAAAATATGAATAAACTACATTGCAGAAATAAAAAGTGCCAATTAAGAAATTTTAGTTCAGCTGAAATGCAGCTTCAAAAGATAACTCCTTATCACTAATAATATTAGACTTATTAACAGGTCATCAAAATAATTGAAATAAAATTGTCAAGCTTACATACAAGATAACGCAGACTTCACCACTCTCTAGATGCCCAGTGGGATCAACAGTCCCTATCAAATAATATGATTCAGAGATAGGAAGCTTTCCACCTCGAAGACCACTCTTTTCGGCATTCATCCACATTCTTAGATTATGTTGCAAATAAGGTTCTTCAAGGGAATACCAGATAAAATCATATTTACTGCAATAAAATCATCCATCTCACCATGGTTGATTAGCATCATATAACTTTTAAATTCAAAGCTAGCAGTGGTTGAACTGGAAATCTGAATTAGATATGGATGTTATTGCTAAAAAATATTGAAGACTTGATTAGCAATGAGCTAATCAAATATGGCAATGGGGTGTTTTGGTGCTTATTGTGTGGACTGGTGAATTTAATTCCATTCATTTTAATAATATCAAAGAGAGTGTTGGCATTCCAAAAAAGAAAATAAAGAAAAAGAAAGAGTTTTGCCATTGTTGATGTTAAAAATAGAAATTGAAAATGTTGTAGTCTAAAGATTTCTTTACATAAAGATAACAATATATGCTTTACAAAAAATAATAATAAGGAGTCACACAGGCTAAGATATGCTTAAGCCATGCCAAGTTACTCATGGTCAACATAACTTCAATATCTAATTTCTATTTTGCATAATTAACCATAATATAATTTGGATTTTTATTTTGTTGAAAAGGAAAGCCTTTACAATTTTGATTTTTTTGAAAAGGAAAGCAATAACAGGAAGATAAATCATCAAGGTAAATCACAATGCAATGTAGGATAAGAAGCAAAAAACATACCAGGATGATCTGGAAATTTGCTCACCGACTTCAAAGGAGAGTGGGCAGACCTGCAATAAGAGAAAAGAAATTAAAGATAAGAACATTAATAATGTCATCGGCAAAACACCCAATAAAAGAGAAACCCAAGTAGAGAGAAAAGAAAGAAGGAGTGAAGCGAGCAGAGCCTCGTCGGAGCCTGACTGGACCGATCGTCGAAGCTTCGCTGGCATGAAACCAAGGACACCTAGGGATAGCCAAAGTCGAAATGAGTCCTATAACACCGGTCACGCGCTCCAACGTACCATCATTTGACCTGGATCTGCTAAAAAACCGCTGGATTTTTCCTTCTCCGATCCACTCATTGCCAGCAAGTGGAGAGGAGAAGTAGGCATCGAAAGGGTCATCTTGACCTCGGGGTCTCACCGGTGTAGATCATGTCTGTCTCTATCGAGAATCGACAGAAAAGAGGAGGGCGATTTGGACCTAAGAAGAGGAATCAGGGAGGTGGAGGTGGAGGCACAAGACACCGCAGCTGATGGAGGGATAAGAGATTGGGGGAAAGGTAGTGGCAAAGCAGTCGCTACCGATGGAGCAGTTGGGGTGGTGCCACTGATCGGTGAGAGGTCCAGCATTCACTCTCCTATTTTCGATCATCCCTCTCTCTCCTCGCTCTTCTTTCTTTGTTTTCCTTCAACTGTTATTTCTTTTAAAGTTTTGGCCATAATCTTTTTCTATCAACATTACTAGTGTATTATAGCTGATACTTGATTGGTGTTTAAATTAATTATTTTTATCAATACAATTATCATTGTTTTTAATGTAATGCTACTTTTTTTAATTTTTTATTAACAAATAAATAAATAATACTGTAATATAAAAATTTATAAGTTGTTCAAAAGGAGAATTTAGTGTAAAAAAAATATCAATCAATAAATATAAATTTTTACAAGAGCATAAAATAAATGATATTGATTAAATTTATTAAAATAAATGAAATTACCATATCAAATAAAAAAATATCTCTTAATTAGTTACCTAGAGTTTTTTTATTTGTACCCATATATGTATATATGTAGTGAATATATTAATACAACATAGAGTATATTATCATTATTTTTATAAAAAATTTTTAAAAATATATTCTACATATTAATTTATACATTTTATCTCATTTAATTATTTTATTGTGATTTTAGTCCTAAATTTATTTGAAATATTTTTTAATCTTAATTAGTAACAATAAATATGCATTTGTATTTTTCATTTATATTGTAATGTTTGGAATAATAAATATTATAAATTTCTTAAAAAAATTTAATATAAAATAGGCAAATAATATCATATAAAATATTTTTAAAAATAATTAGTGAGCATAAATATTCACTTAATCTTTTTTTACTGAAATAAATTAATATTAGCGACACAAATATTCCCAAGTTTCATTAACTTTTACCCTTATGTAAATATATATAACTCATAATTTTTGATAATTTAAAATTTTCTCAAAATTTTGACAAAATAAAAATAAAATATAAATTTTTCATAATTATTTTAAATGAAATAATAAATTTTATATTATTATTATTATTATTATTATTATATAAATATATATATTTATTATTTTTCATAATATGACTATATAATAATTATAACAATTACTTTATTATTATTACTAAAATTGGTCATTATGTAAAAAATCCAAAAACCAGCCTCTTTTTTGCAACAAAAACTGAACTTACAAATTTTAAAAACTAATCTTCACCATTAAAAATTAACAACGAGGAGGTTCGAATGTACTCACCAAAAATCAGGCCAATCTAACGGCAAATGATTTTCCGATTGTCTTCGTATACAAAACTGGTCATTACGTAAAAAATCCAGAAAATAGCCTATTTTTTGCAACAAAACCTGAACTTAAAGACCTTAAAAACTAATCTTCACCAATCAAAATTAACAACAAGGAGTTTTGAACGTACTCACAAAAAATCAGGCCAATCTAACGGCAATAATTTTTCGATCGTCTTCGTATATAAAACTGGTCATTACGTAAAAAATCCAGAAATAACCTCTTTTTTGCAACAAAAACCGAACTCACAGACCTTAAAAACTAATCTTCACCATTCAAAATTAACAGAAAGGAGTTTCAAACGTACTCAACAAAAATTAGGCCGATCTAACTGTAAATAATTTTTTGATTGTCTTCGTATACAAAATTGGTCATTATGTAAAAAATAGCCTATTTTTTGCAACAAAAACTGAACTTACAGATCTTAAAAACTAATCTTTATCGTCCAAAATTAACAACAAGGAGTTTCGAACGTACTCACAAAAAATCAAGCCAATCTAACGGCAAATGATTTTTTGATCGTTTTCGTATACAAAACTAGTCATTACGTAAAAATTCAGAAAACAACCTCTTTTTTGCAACAAAAATTGAACTTACAGACCTTAAAAACTAATCTTTACCGTTCAAAATTAACAACAAGGAGTTTCGAACGTACTCACCAAAAATCAGGCCGATCTAACGGCAAATACTTAACCGTTGAATCTTTACCTACACTATTCCGTATAAAAGCTGTTCAATTTGTATTTGAAGATCCAACCAAATCGTAAACATGCAGATTCAAATGGACTATATATTGGGATTTATCAGATAATATCTTAATTTATTTATTAATCTGTCCATGTTTAGAATTTCAAAGCCATTTCTCCATTTTCAAATCAGTAAGTTTTCTCAGTCTTCCATACCACTCAATTAGGTAACCGCGGTAGTGAAGTTAAATGGTAAGGATGAGTTTAGATGGAGCTTTGAATTTTTAGAAAAATAATTGAAATAAAATTGAAAAGTATGTGTGTGTGTGTGTGTGTGTGTATTAGAAAATTTATTCATTTAGAAAAATAATAGAAATTAAATTAGAAAATTTATTCATTTTGACTTGTATGAGTTTAAGTCTTGGATTGAACTCTATTGTCTTATTCAACTAAATAATAAATTAATTACAAATTTTTTTAATATTTGATTTAAATTTTATAAAATAAAAATTAATTACAAATTTTTTATTATTATTTTGAATGAATTAATAAATTTTATATTACTGTTTTATACATATTTATTTTTTTAATCTTGAACACGCAAATATATAATAATCGTAACAATTAGTTTATTATTATTATTAAAAATATAAATTTTCTAAATAAATAACTTTAGATTTTGATATAATTGATAAAAAAATATTATCAACTTATAAAATAATTTCTAATTTTCTGTTACAAAATAAAATATTCATTTCATATGGTTTATATTAAAATTTCTTAAAACTATATATAAATCATGTGAGTGTAATTAAAAAAAAATTATTTCTTAATTTATTTGCGACGGATTAGCGACTAAATACTTCCGTCACTATTTCGTCGCAAAAATAGAAAATATCCTCCCCACGACGAAATTGTAAAACAGTCGCGAATCCGTCGCTAAATTTAGTCACTAATTAGCAGTTTTTTTTGTAGTGTACATCTAGGAGGGACCTTATAGATTGGTTCACATTTGCATAAAAAATAGACATTAATTGATGCACAACAATTTCATGATGCAGATAACTCTTTAAAAGCCTCCTAGATCTTTTCCAAGACTTATGAAATAGTTTCGCATATAATTGATGAAAATTATAGATGTTCCTAATAATAGCTATCTGGTAGGGGGAAAGAACCGATATAAAAATTTTTCTTGTATTTATTGCCATGATTGAATAGACTGACATGGTAACATTTTCAGCCAATCCTTAGCCTAACCAATGAGAGTAAAAGAGAATAACTTAAGCCTAATGGCATCCATAGACACATTGGGTATCTGGACTGTATCACTAATTTTTAGGAAGATATCTAAATGTTAAACCAGATCCTCTATTTCTAATCCCGAAAACTTTTTTTTACCATGGTAATAGTGGCAGGTTTTATCTCAAAAATTTGATTATGAGGTATCATAATGGTTATATAGTCTTTTCATTCTACCTAGGTATAGCATAATCTCTAATGGTTCGAGGTTTAAATCCATTCTATTGAGCTTGGTAGTTCATATTTTGTTCTTTTATCCTTGGTGGCGGTGGATCATTTATAAGAGGTTCATTATGAGGTATGCCATCAATATTGAGTGGTGGACCTACACGTATCCCTTAATTATTTATATTATCTCATAACCTCCTAATCCTATGAAATATCCTTTTAATTTCAGGATCAATAGGTATAATTGGATCACCTCTTACCATAAACTACTGACACCTGAAAAGTAAAAGAATAAAATCAGTAAATAGACAAAGAAAATAAGAACACATAAAATTTACTTTAAAAATATAAAAAAAATTAAACAAACACCAAAATTTCCCAGCAACAACGTCAAAAACTTGACCGGTATCTAGCAAGCATACTAGATTGACTAGTAATACAGAAAAATATAAATTAAAATCCTAAATATTAAATCCAAAGGAACTGTGCAAGTGCAACGGATTTCAGATTCTTAAAATGAACACTTGTGTGGAAAGCAATAAAGAATCCCAAAGTTTTTATAATGAAAAGTAAACTAAACTTAAAACATAATTTTAAATAACTAAAGAAATAAAACTGATGCAATTAATCATAAACTAAAACGTCTAAAACTGAATTTAAACAAAGCAAGTAAAAGCAACATAAAAAATTCAATGATAATAAGACTTTCACTGAAGGATTTTCTACCTTAATTTCTCATGCATATAACTTAGTTAAAGATAATGCAATTGATTATGAAAAACTGGCAATAAATTCATATAACTTCTCAGAATACCTTTCTAAGCATCAAATTCCCTTACTCAGAATAATTTAATACCACTACAAAAAAATTGCAAATTAGCGATGGACAATTCCGTCGCTAATATAAATTAGCGACGCCGCGGCGAACAGTCGCTAAAAAGCCAGTCGCTAATATATTAGCGACAGAATTCAAAATCAGTCGCTAATTCAGCGATGAAAAATTTCGTCGCTAATTTTTTTCCGTCGCTAATTTATATTCTTAATTAGTCATCGAATTATAATAATAATACTTAGCGACTACATTTTCCGTCGCTAATTCAGTCGCTAAATAAATTCTTAAATTAATCGAGACAAATATAATAATAAGTTGTTAGCGACAAAATTTTCGTCACTAAACCGTCACTAATAAATATTCATAAAATGCAAATAAATCGAAAATTAACTTCTTATTATTATTATTATTATTATTATAAAATTCAGAATTTAATTTTATAAATAAAATTTCTCAAATATTATTAATTTAAAAAATATAATATCATAAAAGTAAATTAAATTGTGCAATACTTTACAAATAATTAGAAAAAAATTCAAACTAAATAATACTACAAACAAATTTTTATACAATATGCTACAAAAACAGCCGGGCTTCCAATCCTGATGTTGGCTCATCCATGAATACTATAGATGGTCTCGATGCATAGTGAATTTCAACAGCTAATACTTGCCTGTTCAGCTTCATTTTTGTAAACCAAAAGATCCTGCAAGAAACTCAGATATTACAAGACAGAATTTGAAAATTTCACTAAGTAGAAATGTTAAGCAAAGATAATGGTAACTAAGAGGATGAAGTTGGGCATTTCACCACAACACCAGTGACAAGTATATAGAAGTCTGTCGGTGCCTCACTTACCAACTCCAGAGATTGGCTTGCCAAAAGTTCTTCTGGCTGCAACAATACTTTCTGTAACCTAAGATAATTAAGAGAAATGAAAGACAGTGAAAAAACTGGGGAATGTGCAGAAAATTCCAAGTAAAACTGTTTCCAGAACTCTATATTCAGTGTAGCAAAATACCTGCAACATTTTAATCCTATTAGATCACCATCATTTATGCAAAGCAGATCTTGATAAAGATAAAAAAAAATTTGAATTCAAAATCGTTATATGATGTGGCTTCAGTGTGCCTACTTATCATTTCTATGCTTTTGATGATAAGAGCAAGAGATTTTCAGTGAAGATGTTTATTTTGTGCCAAAAATACTGCAATAGATTTAAATCTCATATAACTATCTTGTATCCCCATTTCAAACCCAAGCACAAAAAGAACAACAGTAGTTTTTAATGTACTCACCTGACTAGAAGAGCATTCAGAAGTCTTGCAAAAAAGAAATTATTGTCACATGTTAGTTAAAGAGCAAAATAGCACAAGCACAAAAAGAAAGAGGAGAAAGAGCAAAATAGCACAAGCATAAAAAGAAAGAGGAGAAGGGGGCGGGGGGGCCAATTGGTTTTTTTTTTAAAAAATAAAAGGGAAAAAGGAGAGAGGAGGAATGGGGGGTTTACTCTCTCAAGTTTTGTGTAAAAAATTCTTCCTTGTATCTAAAAAATTTCCCTTAAAATTAAATGAAAATGGGTTTGGGGTTTTAAGCATCTGTGGCTTTGCTTTTTTTTTTTTCTTTGGGTAGGAATATGATTTTCAAGTTGTTTGTGACCTGAAAATTTTTGGGTTTGTTCGGGTGTATTTATTATCAACAAGTTCAGGTTCAAGTCATTCAGGGTTCTTAAAATTATGGGTTGGTTTGGGTGTATATACACTCAAGAAGGATCCAACTATTGCAAAGCCCTATTCAATATATTTAATGTAGAAAAATATCTCATAGGGCATTAGGCAATTAAAATGGTCCATTCATTTTCGTCATGCAAATGAGATGTCCTAATAAAAAACCAAAGAAAATTCAATTATATACATCGATTTTCCAATTACTGAAATTGAAAGTTTGTTGAAGTTGACTTCATTAAGATTAATGCAAAATTGATATGCTCATGCCTACAGCTCTAAATACCTTACATAAGCAATCAGCAACTTTTAGTTTAAGGAAAGATAAATCTCAATTTTTTTTTTAAATCAAGCATGTTAGACTGCAATTGCAGAGAACCACTCCCAGAACCTATGTTCAAGTCAAATATGATATATTGAGTAGAGTAACCTAAATGGTGAAAATAAGTTAGCTTATCGTTGGTTGAGTAGCTGCAATCTGACTAAATCCAACCATAAGAGACTGTAATCTCTCACCCGCACGAGTTCTCTTCTCAAGTTACTTCAATATTCACTTAAATCAACCCTCTTAAGTGCATTTTGACCATTACAACCAAATACTGAAAATTTAATTTAGGCATGTAGTCAGGGGTTGGCTTCATTGGGGAAAGGATTCACACGAGACTATATAAATTAAAAATAAGAACGATAAAAGAAAGGTTAAAACTAGACAGGAAAAATAGTGCAATCATAAACAAGGGTCAAAACACAAATCTGCTTTCAGAAAAGGGAAGTGGCAGCACAAGACTTCTGACCTTTACATAGTCAGGAACCCAATATGTCTGTTTGTTGTTTTCCAGCAACTGAGCTTTCAGTTCTTCCACTCTAACAAGCCTGGGGCAGCGAAGTTAATACTACAGCTTCACCAGAATTACCAGAAAAAAACGAAAAAAAATAAAAGGAGTAGAAACCCAGATAATAAGAAAATTATCATTAACAGTAGCAGATTCATTGATGCAGTAAAAGAAATTTGGAGAAGAATTATATTGATTTCATCTTTAACTATGAAATGTAGGTTTTTGATTGATTTTTTCTATTTAGGAACTTTAGGTTTACAACTTGATACTGCTTTTATATATTCGTCATCTACAAAGTTTCTTCTCAAAGCAAAATAAAATAACAGCACTTTCACTTTTCAAAGCATATTATATTTCATTTAGTTAAGACACTAAAACATCAGTACAACTAAATTTCGGATATCTTTCTATGAAGAAATTATTAGAAAAGTCCCTAAAATAAGAATTTTAGCCTAAATATGTATAGCTAAATTACACCAACATAGCAATTCTCCAAGAATTAAGCTAAAAACAAATAGATAATCATATATAAGCCAAATTCATAATAGATAATCATATATAACCCAAAATTTTATTAAACACATGCAGTTAATTTCAAATAAAGAGACTTACGAATGAACCAGCCAAGTAGCCAAGTATAAATTTTCTATATCAACCTTCAGAATCAGAATATTCAACTTGCTTTGCATAATCCAAGAATTAAAGAAAGAACAACCACGAAATTAGTCTAACTCCACCAAACAAGAAAAATTCTCCGCAATTTGATCCTAGGATAAGAGCAATGACTAAGCAAATCAAACATCTCTATTCAAATCCCTCTCCCTGAAGACCTACTCCCACTATTCCAAAGCTGTTAGCAAGGGATTGATTTAAAAATGAATCATCCTACAAGAGATTGGAGCTATTATGTATATACCGCATAATAAATTCAAGCAGCTACGTATATTACACATTACATATTAAATGTTCTCCTGTTACCTCATGCAGTTTTCTTATGTATCAACAACATAAATCAACAGCAAAAAACAGATAAAAATATATGAAGTACATGGAGCTTAGGCAACTCACCGGAGGTCCACCGGAGCTTCATCGGAGGCACCCCGGAGATGCATGGTCGGTGTCAGAATGGAGTTCACATCACCCCAAACCTGCTGGCGGTGGTCACGCGCCTTACCGCCGTCCTATTCCTACGAAAACCACACCGAAATGTCACGATCACCATAGCTCCGATCTGCCTGACGCCGGCGAGTGGGGAGGATCGGAGGGCACGAGAAGGTGCAACTCACTGTTGGAAATTCATCGGTAGCGGTCGTGTCAATAACAGCCACCGCCGCTTGCTGAAGAGGGAGAGAGAAGCCTTCGGTGATTAAAGGAAAAAGAAGAACGGTAGAGCAAAAATCCCAGTACCTTGATGATGGAGGACGGACACCGCACAGTGGCCAGGAGGAGGGGGAAGCGACGGCAAGGTCACCGGTGATCAGCGTCGTCGGTCAGCTTCCTCTGCCACCCCGATCTCCCTTATCTCCTTTCTTCCCTATTTGCTATTCTTTCTTTTGTTAATTTTATGGCCACATATTTTGTTACCCCAAATATATATATATATATATATATATATATATATATATTGCACATTTTATTTAATTCAAAAGACTAAAATTAATTTTCTAATCCCATTATCAATATAAGACTAGTATTATATCACATTCTAAATAATTTTGATCCCTTATAAACTGGTATCAAAAAAATACTATTCACCATCTATTATTATTATTATTATTATTATTATTATTATTATTATTATTATTATTATTATTATTATTATTATTATTATTATTTCACATAAATTAATTTATGTTAATTTCTTATTTATTATTATAATGGGTTTACTTATTGAAAACAAAATTAGTTAATATGAAATTTATAAGTTTGAACAAACAAAATTAGTTAATTTGAAATTTAATTAAGAATGCAATTTGAACTTTTTTTTACTTTTAAGTATGTATTTCTCACTATACAAGAGAATCTTAATGTCCATAATTAAGAATTTCCGACTATACAAGAAAATCATAATGCCCATCCAATTAGAAATGTTAATAGAAAGAATTCAAAACATTCTATACTTTTTAAATTTTAATTGAATATTAATTATTAGACTAACTTTTAATGGTTAATACTTAAGCTGATTTTAGTTACATACTTTTTTTTCCTAAAGGAATTAGGTGCATCCTATATATATTTTTTGCACTTATCCATAAAAACCCATTTTTTCCTAAATCTTAGTTTCCATCTTATAGTTTCTTTAAGTATAATTTGTATTATAAATTATTAAATTACATATCTTGAATACAATTTCACTTATTATTATTAAAAATGTAAACTTTCTAAATAAATAAGTTTAGATTTTGGGATAATTGACAAAAAATTATTAAAAATATAAATTTTCTAAATAAATAAGTTCAAAAAACAGATCAAGTATTCACATATTGAACTCACTTTAAATCTCTCTCGATTCTGCTCTACTGAAAAATGCATCACTGGTATAATAATCCATGTTTTACATTAACAAAAATTATAGAAAACCAAAGCTTCTATAAAGTATAGGAATAAAAACTTCTTTACTTATACTCCAAATAAAAATAAAATTTACCCAAAAAAAAATCAACAACCTCTTTTTTGCAACAAAATGAACTTACAGACCTTAAAAACTAATCTTCACCGTTCAAAATTAACAACAAGGAGTTTTGAACGTACTCACCAAATATTAGGCCAATCTAACGGCAAATGATTTTTCGATCGTCTTTGTATACAAAACTGGTCATTAAGTAAAAAATCCAGAATTAACCTCTTTTATTTGCAACAAAAACCAAACTCATAGACCATAAAAACTAATCTTCACCATTCAAAATTAACAACAAGGAGTTTCAAACTTACTCAACAAAAATTAGGCCGATCTAACGGCAAATGATTTTTCGATCATCTTTACATACAAAATTGATCATTATGTAAAAAATCCAGAAAATAGTCTCTTTTTTGCAACAAAAACTTGACTTACAGATCTTAAAAACTAATCTTCACCGTCCAAAATTAACAACAAGGAGTTTTCAACGTACTCACAAAAAATCAGGCCAATCTAACGGCAAATAATTTTTCGATCGTTTTCGTATACAAAACCGGTCATTAAGTAAAAAATTTCAAAAAATAACCTATTTTTTGCAACAAAAATTAAACTTACAGATCTTAAAAACTAATCTTTACCGTTCAAAATTAACAACAAGGAGTTTCGAACGTACTCACCAAAAATTGGGCCGATCTAACGGCAAATACTTAACCGTTTAATCTTTACTTACACTATTTCGTATAAAAGCTATTCAATTTGTGTGCGTGTGTGTGTGTATATATATATATATTAGAAAATTTATTCATTTAGAAATATAATAGAAATTAAATTGAAGAAATTAAATTAGAAAATTTATTCATTTTGACTTGTATGAGTTTAAGTCTTGGATTGAACTCTATTGTCTTATTCAACTAAATAATAAATTAAGCTTAAAATTACATACGCATTAAATTGAAACGGTGGAGAGATGTGAGGAAATAGAAAATATTTTTTTTATATATAGGGTAAATTTTTAAAATTACTAAAATGCCCCTACCAAATTTCATCATTTTATCCTTGTATTCAAGGATAATTTTATAAATATAAACTTTAAATTTTTTAATAATTTAAAATTTTCTCAAAATTTTAACAAAATAAAAATAAAAATAAATTATAAATTTTTCATAATCCTTTTAAATAAAATAATAAACTTTATATCATTATATAAATATTTATATTTATTATTTTTCATAATATGACTATATATATAATACTTCTAACAATTACTTTATTATTATTATTATTAAAATTTAATTTTTTAAATAAATAAGTTTATATTTGGGGATAATTGATAAAAAAATCAATAGAATTCCTAATAATTTAATATTTGATTTAAATTTTATAAAATAAAAATTAATTACAAATTTTTTATTATTATTTTAAATGAGATAATAAATTTTATATTACTATTTTATAAATATTGACTTTTATTAATTTTCATAACGTGATAATATAATAATTATAACAAGTAGTTTATTATTATAAAAAATATAAATTTACTAAATAAATAATTTAAATTTTGCAATAATTGATAAAAAAAATTATTACCAAATTATAATATAATTTACAAATTTTTGTTTCAAAATAAAATATCAATTTCATATGATCTATATCAAAAATAAATGAAATAGTAAAAATTATTTTTTATTTTTTTTGCGCGGATTAGCGACCACAATTTCCGTCGCTAATATTTTTAAATGAGATCTAATACAATAAGCGACAAAAGTTCGTCGCTAAATCGTCGCAAAAAGTGGCGCGATTTTTTCCCTCCAAAATTAGCGACTAAAATATGCGTCGCTAAATTTTCTTGTACTAATTTTCAAAATAAAAAATTAAAAAAATTAGCGACGGTAACTTCGTCGCTAATTCCGTAGCAAAACGAGACGCGTAATTTTCCCGCCAATATTTAGCGACTGTTTATTAATTTCGTCGCTATTTCGTCGCAAAAAATGAAAAATAACCTTCCACGATGGATTGTAAAATAGTCGCTAATCCGTCGCTAAATTTGCGACGAAAATATGGCCGTCGCTAATTTTAGTCATTTATTGACAGTTTTTTTGTAGTGATACTCAGCATAAAAATTAAGTTCATGAACTCCTAAATATCTGTCATACCCTTTTCCAAGAAATCTCACTTCAATTCATTCTTAATTTACCTCTTCATAGGCTTAGTTCACCTAAAGTTAATACCCGATTACCATATTTTTTAAAAAATAACCATGCATCAAATTAAACGAGTTAAACTATGAACATGCATACCTTAAATCAATATTACATTTGATTATTAACCATTTCTCAAGAAATCGACAATCAAAATAAATATAACTCAAGATAAGGATTTATGCTCAGGAATTAAGAAATAACCAAACTGCATTCGATTAAAGAACAAACTAAGCCATTACATAAAGAAATATGAAGGTTCAAGCTCCCTCAGCAAAATTAAAATTATATCCATTTTAACAATAAACCACAAAAATGGATATCATTTTAAATTGCATATCAAAAATAGTTATTTACAAATGCATATCGTTATTAATTGCATATTAAAAATAACATATACATATATAACAGCAATCAATGATATCAAAGATGTCCTAATATATATACTATAGCTAACATATATAATGTAAGTAGTATCTATAACCCAATGGATGGATCATGTGGTGAAACACTTAAGCCATTAGCCTGGTCAGTACGAGATGTGAGTAGATGCATCGACTCCTCAATCTGCTACTGGAAAAGTTATTGTTGCATCTCTATCTGTTACTAGATCTGTCCGATTCGCTGCTCCACACAATTATCTGCTAGCACACGCCTTAAACCAACCTTTCAAAGCTGCAAATATCCCGTTGAAGAACACAAATGAATAAAATAAATAATGACAGAAGCAAGCATCCCAGATTTTTAAATCTTGCTACTTCCAATCACCTAAATCGATTAAAACCAAGCATCCTAGATTTTTTGGTATAAAGGACAAAATGATAAATTTTATTGGAGATAATTAAGACATGCATATTTTTTTTTTCCATCATGGTCACCATATATATATATATAAAATTTCACGGTTCATACTCTTGTAAGCACTCAATTTAATAATAGTATTTTTTAATATATATAGAAATAAATGTAAATTATATCAGCTCACCGGATGGACAAAACATCCACTTGGACCTCTGCATTCTCCAACCATCCAGCAAAGAGTATTAATGCCACAAAATACCAAACTTCTAAGCTGTACAAATATTTGAGAAATTATTAATAATTTAAGCCGCACAAACTTAGTTATATATTAAAATTTAAGGATAAACCAACATAAATTATTTAGAGAGACTAACTTGAGCAAATATGATACCAAGTCAGATACAAATTAATTTAATAATCCATGAAATTACTCTTGGCAAGAAATTTTGCATCTTATTATTAGTTTATACTCACATGAAAAAGACAAACACATGGGCATATAATCCAATTAAGATTAAGTCAAATCAATGTTATATATATATACACACACCTGCATATCTTGTCAAAAGTTTATAACATATACACATGGATATATTGGACTGTAACCATTCGAATTTTTATAGATAGTAAAGCCTGGATTTATTGGACTGTAACCATTAACCATAATCACCTCTTAGCTCATCAATAATATGATACGACTTATCTTCAATGTGAGATGGAAATTCTTTTTTTTTTTTCTTTTCTTAATTAAATATATTATATTCAAATTTTAGATGAAAATTATTTTTAAATATTTAAAAATTAGTAGATATGGTAATTGGTCTTCTATATATCTAAAAACGTTAAAAGATCTTTTTTTACCCGAATGTGATGATATGTAAATATGCCCAAATTCATCCCCAACACAAGTAAACGATTTATTGCTTATACAAATCCATTTCAAACTCAATTATGATTACTAAAATACTACTTGAATTCATTTAAATATCCTAATAACATAGAAATCTTAACTAATATATTTTCACATGTTTAATATAATAAATAATAAAATTTAATTAATCTCGTACAATCACCGAATGGACTATTAAAATTGAAAAAATCCAAGGATAGAAGGGAATGGAAGATATACTAACATTATTGAGGCTGTGTCTTGCAGTAGGTCCCAGCAAATTTATAGAATATGTTGCAATATGCAATTTGATGACAGTAACCAATATAATTTCAATAACTGGCATTAATGCTACTAGCCTAAGTATTTATCAAACAGAAAAAATACAGAAAGGAAATAAAAAGGTTAAGGTTTAGAAGGAAGAGTTTCCATAAGCACTTCTAACTAGAGTATATTAGCATGCTGAATATAAAAAGATGTCATTCATAACCTTGTTTCTCAATGCTATTTGATATTGCTTATTTTTTCTGAGTATTTTTTCTTGATTTAAATGAATACTTTTCCCAATAAAAACAAAAAACTAGAAAACAAATAAGTCTATATATTTTGATTTGAAAGATAATAAACAACGTAAAATCTCAAATTTGTCTTTAACTCTTTTTCTAATCAACTAATTAAATTCAGTAATAAAAGACCATATGAAAACAACATGTTATCAAAAAGGAAGTTGGATCAAATTGAAAGCCGTATGAAAAAAACATGTTATGAAATTGGATCGTTTGTACAAGTTGTATCAGTTATGAGAAATGCAGCAAACATATCAAGTACACTGTGTGCAACACAGCAAAATTTACTTTCTGTAATTTGTATCTCAAGAACAACTTTAATTAATTAGCCTTGGATTAAGTTCAATTCAAAAGAAAAGAGAAGAGAAACCCTTCTTATGATCTAATATACAAATAGTTTCCTTTGTGTTTGGATTCGGGTTTACATATATATGAAATTATGACTTACATAAACAGCTAAATCATGTTTACATATATATGAAAGCTATATTATACTCTTTTGAAATTCAACACAGCAAGATTGGTCTCTACTCGATTTCAGGTAAGTGGAATTATTCTTACTGGGAATTAACCCTTAAAAGAACATAAATATAACCTTTGTTCAAATATGCTCAAGAGGGTTAGAGTTATTCAACGATAAGAAATAAAATACAAAGAATTGAGAAAGGAAAAAAAAATACCTGTAGTGTTCCTTTGTGTCTAATATTTACCCAATGTCTGCATATCAAATATGATTATTATCACCTAAAATACAAAACTTGGTTTGGTTGATATATAGCACGGCAAGCAAAAATAGAGCTAAGAAGAATTAGAGGTTCATGAATACTTACTGTAACTGATATCATGAGGAACCCAAGAAGAATGAATGGCTGTCTTCTTCCAAATTTTGAAGTGCACTTATCACTCCAAATTCTAAACTGGAAAATGTTAATTGATAAATCTAAAGCAAATTAATTAAAGTGTTTGAGCTATTCCCAAACTCACACTACAAGAAAATTTCATTTTCCTAATGGAAATTACCGACGGAATTGAGTGAATTTCCATAGGGAAACCAAATTACCGACGGAATTTAGCTACAGAAAAAGGCGAAAGAGAAACAGTTGTAGTAATTTTTGTCGACAGTAATTTTCCAACGTTAAATTTACCGACGGAATATATTAACCGTTGCTAATTCCATCTAGAGGTGCAGACCAATATATAATATTTTTAGTGATGGAATAGTGACGGATAATTCCGTAGGTAAATATCTGACGGAATAATTAATTCCGTCGCCAATTTTTCAAAAGGCAAATTTACTGACGGAAATAATGTACCATCGTTAAATTTGCCTACGGAATTAATTATTCCGTCAGATATTTACCTACGGAATTATCCGTCACTATTCCATCACTAAAAATATTATATATTGTTAAAAATTATTTAATGATTAGCTAAGATCTACATTTCTTATATATTTTTTCAGCCTTGTCTTGGTATATCAACTTGCAACATTCATCACTATGCTGTCATTTTTAGCAACCAATTATTTGAACAAAAAGAATATATATATATATATATATATATGACTTCATACACTATATAACATTTATATTATATCAATTATAATAATAAATGTAAAATATATTAATATTAATTTTCTTGCTAGGAAGATTTATCATTTTTATCTTAAATTCAGAACTTGTGAACACACCCAAACAGTCAGGACAAGTCACCCTAAATAGAAACAGTGAGTACCTTCAAAACTATTCCTTAGGAAGCCAAATTAATTTATTTTGCTGCAGTAAAAAAAATGCATACTCTACTAACATAATAACTTGAAGATAGGTAAAATTCTCACATCCGTACAAATCAATTAAACCTTACTATCTTCTGCTTTTCTATAGAGGGACACATATCAGACGAAAAAACAAGTAATTCTAATTCAATGAAAATCATTTACAGTTTTCCACTTGTTTGGTAGCCCTGTTTTCCAACCGAATGAAGCAACAAAACATCCAAATAGATACAATATTTGTTAGCTAATCAAGCACATAAACAATAAAGAGCATGAGAAACAAAACAACATTAACATATTACCTATATTAACTCTTTAGTCTTTGAAGTTGCTTCAGACTTTGCCTTCATCAGTTCTTCCTAAGATATAATTAAAAATAAATTGCATATTAGAACCATCATTCAGAACAAAAAATACAATGAACTTAAGAAGTCACATTATACCTCGGCAACTTTAAAAGCTTGCTCTGTCTTACGAAGTTTGGACTTCTGTTGCTCATTAATCTTTTGAAGCTATAAAACAAAATTATCTTATATCATTCAATGTCACCTGCTATACAAACTATAAAGCCACACAAACACTAAAAAAAATTGCAGATTAGCGACGGAAAATTCCATCGCTAAATAAAATTTTTTCGTCGCTAATTAGCAGTCGCTAATATATTAGCGACGGATTTCAAATTCAGTCGCTAATTTAGCGACGAAATATTTCGTCGCAAAGTTTTTTTGTCGCTAATTTATATTCGTAATTAGTCTCCGAATTATAATAATAATATTTAGCGACTAAATTTTCTGTCGCTAAATAAAAACTTTAATTTACAAATATAATAATAATTTTGTAGCGACAATTTTTCGTCACTAAACCGTCGCTAATAAATATTCATAAAAAGCAAATAAAAATGAAAATTAACAACTCAAATTAACATCGCGAATAATGCAAATTTCATCACAATTCATTTATAATATTTTATTATTATTATTATTATTATTATTATTATTATAACATTCAAAATTTAATTTATATATATAAAATTTTTCAAATATTATTAATTTAAAAAATATAATATCATAAACAATACTTTACAAATAATTAGAAAAAAATTCAAACTAAATAATACTACTAACAAATTTTTATACAATATGCTACAAAAAAAAAAAAACTTTGTAGTCTTCATCATTCTTCACAAGCAGCAACCAAGCACTTGCCTTCTTGTTCTAATAGACCTGAATACATTATAAAAAATTAGAGACAAGAATTTTCGCCCTTTCTACCATACATCACTACATATGAGTCTTAAAGTACACAATCTACATTTAGCAATAATAAGTCCCAAGTTCTTTTTTTAACACCTAATGACAACCATTGCAATACTTCCTGGTTCAATCTATTAAACAATTCCCTTTTTCAGCAATGCCAATTTCACGCAATATTTAGGCAATATTCCATTCATTTCAGCAATTAAAACCCTTCCTTCATATCCATTATTCTTTAATTTATATATAAATGTAGTTTGTAGTATGGAAAGTATAGAAGTGTTTTAAAATGTCCTGGATGTGAACAGACGAGGGTTTTGAATACTCAAAATTAGGATAGCATCCAAGAAAAGCACAAATATCTTGAGTCATGCAAATGAGAATGTTGCTTAAAAAAATGCTGCTGCAGAAATGTATGCAACACCAAACAATTTCCTATAATCATATGCCTTTGTTCCATAAAAAATTGTTAGAGAGTTTTCAAGAAAATGTACTCGTACAGCATCTAATTTAAGTGAATGACAGAATGACCTAAGAGCAAGATTTAGAAGAAGACAAATCAAACTTGTCACAGCAAAAGGCTTGAAGGTAATACAAAAGCAAATGCGCAACAAGCAGCAGCCAAATAATTCCAATATTTCAAGCAAGCAGCAAACCCAGGTACAAGAAAATAGTAGATTTTAACCTGTTGTGTCCATCCTTCTCGACCAAATTCACAAGAAGGCCCAATATAGCAACAAGGAAATCCAACTCTTGATCCGTAAGATGATCATCATTCTGATTGTCAAATTCAATACATGAAATGTTCTCCTTCATCTCGCTGAAGTTGGATAATGTTTTGTTGAATGAAGGGAAGTGACAAGCAATTAAAGAAGACATTGTCTCTAATCCTCCACATGCAGCAATTTGTTCACAACCAATAGGGTTGTCATTTGTTAAATTCATTAGAACCTGCCAAGAATATCATATTATTAATTAAAAAAAACGTGCGCATACATACAAAAGGAAGAATGTGAAGAAATTCACATGCAGAGCAGAAAATACCTTCACTGCAGTAAGAAGACAGTCCGCCATAAGGCTGAAAATTTCTTCCTTAGCATCTCCAATAGACGATATTTTCTGTGAAGGTTGCCGTGTCAGGTTTCTTGATTCTTGTTCATTTCCACCATTACTTGATTCTTCTAGCCTCAATGATAGAGCTCCTAGTCAAATTAATGGTCCAGAAGGAGAATAAGAATATCCAATAACGATATGTTCATTTTACGTACCTTGGGTTACTAATAGTCTATTCAATTGGAGATTAATTTCTTAAAGAACACCAAAAGCAAGACAGAGATTTCTTTTGAGCTCATTATGATTTTGGTTAATCATAATATCATTTGAAGAAAAAAAATAATATTATGGAAACGGGAAAAAAATTGAGTTACACATCAGATGCATCATCGGTCACATTCACATACCTAAAACTATCAGTCCCTTTTGCTCATCCATGATTGAATATTCACATTATCATGTCCTACATATACAAAAACAACTGCTTTTTTGGCACTGAAGTTCCCCTCAAATTTAATTATTTCCATTTAAAAACAAAAGGACTTAAGTAGTATTATTGGCAGCCCACTGGATTGTAATTAACTCTAAACTACTACTATTATTATTATTATTATTATGACTTAAATATTCGATCAAACTTCTTTTAGTCCATAAAACTCTTTAGTATATAATTAAAAGTAAATACTGACCTTGTTACCGGTCGCCGGAGATTCACTGGATTTCTGGTAACAACAGCCTTCAACAATGCTGCAGCAGCCTCCACTATACTTGGTTCTTCAGAAAGCATAGCCTATTTGAACAAGCAATATATGAATAAGCCAGCAAATTTGCCAATTAACGGCTAAATATTTAAAAAAGTTTGAAGGATAGCAGCTGCTTAAAAAGGAAATGAAATCATTTATTGCAGAAACTAACAACCAACCAATCACATCTTGCAAAAAAGAAAAGATGGAAACACCTATCATTGTTCTTCATCATATGCATCGACTTAAAAAGGTATACCAAAATCAACTAAAAGTGAGGCAGTTGACAATCAAAATCTTATGAAGAACTAGGAAATAGCTGCAGCATCAAGGAACATGGCAAAGGCATATATATACTCAAGTCATATGTACACAGATGCACACTTTCAATTTAATGGCGAGGAAGTGAAAAAAATAGCAGCAAGGGACAGTTTAAAGTTTAAACTACTTAGGTTTTCTTGTTACCCTTTTCTTTAAGCAACCAAGAACCTTCGAAAGACAAACAATCTAACACCTTTGCAATCTTGTTGTACAGATAAATGTCTGAAAGAGAATTATGCTTTTCAATTCACAAATTTCAGGCAATCAACAATAATGTAACTATAAATTGTGCTTGCAGCTTTTACACATATAGTTTCAATAAATTACAATCAACTAACCTAATCATGGATGTTATAAGGAAGTGAAAACCCAAAGTCCAAGAGCAGGGCAGCATTTGAAAATTTTCCATACCTAATCAGTACCTGTATGTTTCATTTAATTTTAAAAGATTTGATATCTCAAAAAGTAACATATCCTACATTGTCCACAGCTTTTTTTACTAGTTTATAATCACACACACTTTATTGTGCTTGTAGAGAACAAGTAAAGGAGATGGGTGCCCACTCACAAGGATTGGGCCAAACTTTGTGAGCTTCATATCAAAAATATTTATCAAACTTCAGTCAAAAGGCTAATAATTTATGAGAAGTTCATAGGATCTATGACACACCTAATTCAAAGACATAAACTAAGAAACAGTTAATTAACGAATGAAATTTCACAATTAAAATAAACCAATCTAAATTTAATTAAACCAGGAACCAAATCACAGAATCTATTAAGCATAATCGGAGTTAAGTTCAACAGAGCAAATGAATTAAAAAAATTGAGATCACCAGCCATTGTCGTGTTTACAGACTAAGTCTAATATCAATCTATTTACTAAAAATGGAACACACACACACACATATATATATAACACATTTTCCCAAAGTCCGAAGAAGCAAGGTAGAAAGAAAAAGAAGTTATGTTTTTGCATAGATGTCCCTAAGCAGCAACTTTTGATAGGCAATGAGGGGGATTTATCCTAGAGTTCAAACCTGTACATGTAAACATTGGAGTTTGAGTATTCAATGGAGCATGTTGCTGCTGGTGTTGTGGACGATAGGAGGAATAAGTTCCTCCTAAATTGAAACCAGCTGACCTGCCCATCTGCAAAGAGTACAACTAAATTTTGAGAAGTACATAACAAGTAACATTGCACGAATTCTATGTTTTAGGTTGAGACTCACAGGGAAGTGCTGAGATTACATCATTGACATGGTATTGTTATGCAGTTGCTCCTTCTGATGCAAATCCATATATATTATAATCAGCATTACCACCTGAAGCAAATCTAATGTGATGGTCAACCAACAAGGTGAAAATTAGCATATGCTGCAAAGTACAAAGAATATCGAGAACCTTTAAATCCTGGCAAAGCTGGAAAATCTTCATTTTGGATGCTGAACTCTTGGTTCTGTTGAACACTGGGGCCAACTGACCTTGTTTTCGTAAGGAACTTGAAAATTTCTTTTCTTTATGTTTATTCCCAAAGTATAGAATTACACGTAAGAATGACTAGTAAAAGCAATACAAAGCCAAACCTCAAACACAGCTAACGTACCCAACTGTCCTTGAGACCCAGACTGCTCAGACTGACACAAACCCATTTATTTTTTTTAAGCCAATCATATATCATTCACGCAAATAGCTTAATAAAAAAATATTATTACATATCAATTAATATGAACAGTATAAATGCATTTTCATATATTCTTTTGCACTTTTGTTATAGCAAAGTTGGTGAGCTTTTGTTTGTTTATATTTTCTGGTTATTTTCTCTTTAACCATTTCTACCAAACAAATATCATCTTCTCCAAGCCTAAAACTAATAGCATATATATAAAAATATTGAAGAAGATTTCAGTCTATAACATAGCTACCTACTAAAACATCATAATGTCGTGTTGCTGCCTCATTTAATAATATGGCTTGAAGCATTTCCTCTTATGAGGCCTAACTGAAAATAGAGATTTAAATTAAAAATAGAAAATAATCCAAGGATGTTATTCATCAATATTGACAAACAAGAAGCTGAGGTCTAAGTTCCCTCAGGGGACCACAATGCAGCTAGAAGGCATAGATATTTAAGCCCACATTTGTGCCTGTGTAAGAAAAACAAGATGGCCAAATTAAGACTCTAGGATTGTGCTTGCAATAATAACATATGGTTCAAAGCAAATGATATTCAGTGATTCCCATCACTTGTGAAAAACTTATCTCTGTTTTAACGGGAACAGACATCATATAAAAAAAGTGAATATTTATTTAGCTCTGTCAAATGAATAGGTATTGACTTCATCAAGATTAAAGGTTTAAACCCAAAGTTTTTTTTTCAAGAATAAAGAATCTGATTATCCATTCTACAGCACTTAGCATTTCATTTCATAGCCTTTAAACCACATTCATTCTTAATAAGCCAAATAAGATAGACAAACGAAATAATAACACCATTAAATAGCAATAAAACAAATATCTAGCTCTCTCAAACCTGTCCCTGGGTCGCTGGTCACTGGAGCTTCGCTGGCTATGCACCGCTACTGCCAAAACAGAGTTGGGGCTGTCGGTAATCTCCTGGAAGCGTTCACGTGCTCCAACGCATCGTGGTCTGGCCGAAATCCCCGTTGGAATAGTCAGCATACCCCTTTTTCGATCTGGCTATCACCAGTGAGTGAGAAAAATCTGAAGACACCGAAATGATAGAACGACCACCATGAGTCCTCCGGTGTTGCTCGCATCGTCTTCCTCTGCTGGAATCGGTCAGAGAAGCTTTCGGTTTGAGAGAGAGAATTGCAAAGTAGAGATCGCGACAGAGATGATGGAGTGCGACGAAGATGGCGGAGGAAAGAGGCTGATGTTAGTGACCGGCTTCTCACAGCGACGCACTCTCTCTCTCTCGTTTTCGATCCCCGATCAGAGGGAGAGGGCAAGGACGCTGTGACTAGGGCACTTTCTCTAGGACTTTCTAGAGATTTTTGACATATGTATATATATATATATATATAATTGTTAGTTATTAAATTAAAATTTATCCTTTCTTATGGCTTGTTCCTAAATTTTACTCTATTTAATAATTATTAATTTAAAATTCTTGAAATTATGCAAATTTATATCATATCCTTAATAAATCGGCCTTTGTACCTAGTATCAAAATACTTTGCACATGTTAAAAAAATACTCTTGCGCGATTTAAATTTTTGGAGCGTTACAAAATCTATATAATAACTTATTATTTACAGATCCTTCAAAATCTTTGAATCAAACCGGTGAATTCATATAATATTGCAATCATTAGTTTATTATTATTATTAATATTAAAAATGTAATTTTTTTAAATAAATTACTTTATATTTTGAAATAATGAATAAAAAAGTATTATCTTTTAAAAATAATTAAAAAAATATAATAATTAAGAATTCATATAATACATTACTAATAATAATATATAAAATACAAATGATTTGAATTAAATTTTATATGTAAAAAAATTATTAAAATATCCATATCCATTCCAAACAAAGTCAACAATATAATTCGGTTTGGTTACAGTCAAAAAATTAACGGTACACTTCAGTTCTGAATTTTTTTCGGTATTTCGGTTCGTTAAAGAAAGAGTTTAAGTCTTGGATTGAACTCTATTGTCTATCAATGTCTTTAGGGATGTGCAAAATCTGACTCTATCCAAATAAATTGAATAATTTGATCTGAATTAGATAGAGTTATTATGATTATTTGGGTTGGATAGACCTTAAAAACTAATCTTCACCGTTCACAATTAACAACAAGGAGTTTTGAACGTACTCACCAAAAATCAGGTCAATCTAATGGCAAATGATTTTCCGATCGTCTTCGTATACAAAACTGGTCATTACGTAAAAAATCAAGAAAATAACCTCTTTTTTTGCAACAAAAAACGAACTCACAGACTTTAAAAACTAATCTTCACCATTCAAAATTAACAACAAGGAGTTTCGAACGTACTCACCAAAAATTAGGCCGATCTAACGGCAAATGATTCTTCGATCGTTTTCACATACAAAATTGGTCATTATGTAAAAAATCCAGAAAACAGCCTCTTTTTTGCAACAAAAACTAAATTTACAGATCTTAAAAACTAATCTTTACCGTCCAAACTTAACAACAAGGAGTTTTGAACGTACTCACCAAAAATCAGGCCAATCTAACGGTAAATGATTTTTCGATCGTTTTTGTATATAAAACTGGTCATTACGTAAAAATCCAGAAAACAACCTTTTTTTTGCAACAAAATTTGAACTTACAGACCTTAAAAACTAATCTTTACCGTTCAAAATTAACAACAAGTAGTTTCTAACGTACTCACCAAAAATCAGGCCAATCTAACAGCAAATGATTTTCCGATCGTTTTCGTATACAAAACTGGTCATTACGTAAAAAATCACAAAAATAACCTCTTTTTTTGCAACAAAAACCGAACTCACAGACCTTAAAAACTAATCTTCACCATTCAAAATTAACAACAAGGAGTTTCGAACGTACTCACCAAAAATTAGGCCGATCTAACGGCAAATGATTTTTTGATCGTTTTACATACAAAATTGGTCATTATGTAAAAAATCCAGAAAATAACCTCTTTTTTGCAATAAAAACTGAACTTACAGATCTTAAAAACTAATCTTCACCGTCCAAACTTAACAACAAGGAGTTTTGAACGTACTCACCAAAAATCAGGTCAATCTAATGGCAAATAATTTTCCGATCGTTTTCATATACAAAACTGGTCATTACGTAAAAAATCTAGAAAACAGCCTCTTTTTTGCAACAAAAATTGAACTTACAGACTTTAAAAACTAATTTTTACCGTTCAAAATTAACAACAAGGAGTTTCAAATGTACTCACCAAAAATCAGGCCGATTTAACGGTAAATACTTAACCGTTAAATCTTTACTTACACTATTCCGTATAAAAGCTGTTCAATTTGTATTTGAAGATCCAACCAAACCATAAACATGCAGATTCAAATGGACTATATATTTGGATTTATCAAATAATATCTTAACTTATTTATTAATCTAGCCATGTTTAGAATTTCAAAGCCATTTCTCCATTTTCAAATCAGTAAGTTTTCTCAGTCTTCCATACCACTCAATTAGGTAATCGCAGTAGTATTAAAATCATAGAAAAGAAAATTAATAGGAAAAGTATTTATACTTTAAAGATATTTTAACTATGGCGATACGAGTGGTTTTTTCGGTCGTATTGAAAGATAACATCTTATCTAATGGTGTGCAACCCGTTTTTAACTTGATAAAAGTATGAAATTAATAAAATGCTTATATTTAAGGCACATTAGCAATATTTATGTATAATAATTTTGAAATATTTCCGACAAAATGAGAAAATTAGGTTCGGAGATCTTTATTTTGGTCTCTCTTTAATCATGATCCTTTATTCATTACTAAATCCAATATTCAATTAGGCCTCAGGTTCCTATTTGGATAAGAGTTCAAAATTTTTATGTCACCTTTTTAAATTTGATACAAATAGCGATGAATAATTCCAACTAATAATTTTGTGCGAACAATACAAATTTTTAATTGAAACTATGTCTCGTAGTCTTTCGAAATATTTCATGCTGACTAAGCCCGAATTTCATATTCAATAGTCTTTGGACACTTTCAAAATTGGGATAATTGATAAACAAATCAATTTAATTCCTAATAATTTAATATTTGATTAAGATTTTTTAAAATAAAAATAAATTACAAATTTTTCATTATTATTTTAAATGAAATAATAAATTTTATAAATATTTATTTTTATTAATCTTGAACACACAAATATATAATAATCATAACAATTAGTTTATTATTATGATTAAAAATATAAATTTTCTAAATAAATAACATTAGATTTTGGTATAATTGATAAAAAATTATTATAAATTATAAAATAATTTATAATTTTCTGTTACAAAAGAAAATATTCATTTTATATGGTCTATATTAAAATTACTTGAAATTATACATAAACCATGGAAGTTTATTTGCGATGGATTAGCGACTACATACTTCCGTCGCTAATTGTATTAACATAACAAAATACTAATTAGCGAAAGAAAAATTTTCGTCGCTAAACCGTCGCAAAAATGGCACTAAATTTTCCCGCCAAAATTAGCGACTAAAATGTTAGTCGCTAAAATTTCTGGAACAAATTTCTTGAATAAAAAATTATAAAATTTAGTGACGGAAAAATTTATTGCTAATTCCGTCGCAAAACAGGGCGCGTACTCTTCCCGCCAATAATTAGCGACTGTTTATTAATTTCGTCGCAAAAATAGTAAATATCATTCTCACGACGCAATTAGAAAACATTCGCTAATCCGTCGCAAAATTAGCGACGGAAATTGTGCCATCGCTAATTTTAGTCGCTAATTGACAGTTTTTTTGTTGTGAAAACTTGAAAAGAAAATTAATCTGCATCAAAATAATATTATATCAAAAGGAAATTAATAAGCAACCATGATAAAGCAGCAACATTTGATTAAAAGGGTCCATATGCCAAACTCCAACTAGATAAGATTAGCAATTAGGCGTGCTTCAAGTTAGATAGTTTAGCTGTCACAGCATCTAGTATAAACTACAAGAGGTGCACACATTTAATTAATATTACACTCTCCAATTGCTAAAATCCTAACAAGCAAATAGCTTACACTCTCCAATTTATATAGGGGTAACAAAATAGAAACTTACCAGAAGACGATTAAAAGGAGAAAATGGTGATATTATTAAGATATTCTTACATTGCTGAATTTATATAGAGATCCTTCATGTCACTTTTCAGCTCCTGGTTGGTATTTTCTAAATCAAACAGTGCCTACAACAAAAAAATAGAACATATCATGTGAAAACACAGAATAAATTTTGATTTACATTAGAAATCTGAAAACAAAAGCACTCACAAACCTGTGCAACTGACTCCTCAAATTTGGTGGGCTTGGCATCTTTATCTTTGTGAATCTTCTGCTTGCTAGAGTACATCTCCACATTACTGGCACAGAAAAAAAAGTAGAAACCAAAAAAAAAAAAAGAGAGAGTCATCACATTGTCATCACATTTCCATCCAGTTCATCAACTATCATTCATAATCTCAAAAATTCAATTTAATGTTGAGAAAATATCAGATGGCAATTTAATAAGCATATTATGTTGCACTGGTTTCGTTGAATTATCCTTACCCGTAAACTACCAAGCAGATGGATAGAAACAATATGATTTCAAGCACATAAAAATTTAGTGACCTTTACTAATCTACAACTAAATTCAAGATTCCATAAACTTTGTAATTGATCAAATTCCATTATTAAACCCTAGAAAAAAAATTCTAAACCAGCAAATCATAAGCAAAAAAATGAATTTTACAAGCCATTAAAAGTGAGTTCAACTGTTCAAACATCAATCGCAGATCCAAAAGCTTTCAGGCTTTTTTAACTTCACAAAATATCACTTAATTTCAAGTTCTGTAATCTACAACCGATAAAAAAGGAAGAACCAAAAAAAAGATCTGTGGGCAGACTAAAACTAATAAAAACTTCAAAAAGATCAGAAATTCCATTTCGTCGAGTAGCATGTAAAAAAGCAGCAATCACATGAAACAACCGAAGAAAGAAATTCAAAACTCCAAAAGCGGTGAAAGTTTCTGAAACACGTACCTCTAATCGATAAGCTGAATAGTGCCGTGACCTTAAAGAGATGAGCAAAGTCTCTCTCAAGTGTCAGCAGAGAAGAAGATGGAGTAATGAGAAAGGGGAAAAGTAGGGATCGAAATTGGGGAAAGGGGGAAACTCTTTAACTCAAATTTTTGATTCCCTCTTTTAACTTAAATTTTAAAGGTTAAATAAAAATTTCCCCCATAAAGTTTAATTTTTAATTTTCTTGATTTAAAGGTAATTTTTTTATTATTTTTAAATATACAACTAAAATTTTTTATTTACATTTTTATTAATTAAAATTTTTATTATTTTTAAATATACAGCTAAAATTTCTTAATTAAAATTTTCCTCTTAATTAAATTTTTTAATTCCTCCAAAATTTCACAATAAAAAATTTCCCTCTTAAAAAATTTTTAATTTAATTTTTAATTTTAAATTCAGTTTTTAATCATTAGAAAAATAATTTATATTTACCATTATTTATAAAGATAAGAGTAAATATAAAGTATTTTTTTAAATAACTATTAAATTAATAGTATTAATTAAATAATTATAAGATGAAGAAATCTTTATGTCTCTTTTTTATGTATTTCTTAGTATTTAAGTTGTTTATCAAACATTTTAAATTGGTATAATAATTGTATATAATTATATTATTAATTTAAATATTTAATTACACATATAAATATTGTGCAAAAATAATTGAATATTAATTGATACTAAAGGAAAATGAAATTAGTTGCTAAGTTGATTATATACATATATAATTACATTAATTGGTAAAATTTCATTGATAAAATAATTATATACAATTACATTATTAATTTAAATACTCAATTAGTTATATAGATATTGTACAAAAATAGATAAATATTTAGTTGAGTGATATTAAAAAAATAAAATTAATTGCTCAGGTGATTATATACTCATATAATTAAATTAATCGGTAAAATTTTATTAATATAATAATTATATACAATTATATTATTAATTTAACTACTTAATTACTTATATAGGTATAAATTTACCTATAACGTAAATTTATGATATTAATATATGTGTCGTATTTGTTGGATTGAGAACTCAAAGAAATAGATGGATGTGTTAATGCAACTGCCATAATAATTGAATTTGGACTCCAAATTTCAATTATTGCCTTATTGTGTTGGGTGAGTTTTGAATTGAAATTAAAAGGTAGATTATGAGATTAGAAATTAAGTGTTTCTTCAAACTAAAGACAATCATAATGGCCCTCACAAAATATTTATGGTACAACCTTCAAATTATAGAATTGCACACTATTTTAAGTGATATAGCTATGTATATCACCCGTTAAAGGTTGAGCTCATTGCTTATTAAATTATGATTAAAAAATGCTTACTATATACTGGATTGAATTGATAATTTTATTTATACATGTAATAAAATAATCAATGATCCAATTCCATGTGAAAATTGATAATGTAAAAATTATCCTAAAAATGGGTTAGTGATAAAAATAATGAGAATTGATTTAAGAGATTTCAAAACAAGTGTTAAATAAATTAGCAAACTTAGTGATTAAGCGTGTCTACATATGTAGACTTAGAAATTAATCTACCATTACTAACTTTATGTACTTATTTCTAGAAAAACAAAAATAAAATATCATAATAATTACATATTTATAGGTTAAATTATTTAGATATAAATTTCTTATTGATATAGTCACTAAATAAAAATTTACATTAATTTAGTTTATATTAACTTATAAATTCAATTTTTTCAATTTCCCTACGAAATGAAATTTTCGTAGGTAAATTCCCTATGAAATTATGTTTCCGTAGGTAAAATACCGACGAAAACATAATTCTGTAGGGAATTTACCTACGGAATCGTATTTTCGTAGGGAAATTACCTATGGAATTAATTTTCCGTAGGTAAATTACCGACGGAATAATTTTCCATCGGCAATTTCCCTACAGAAATATTATTTCGAAGGAAATTTCCTGACGAAAATGGGATTTCGTCGGTATTTTACCGACGGAAACATAATTCCGTAGGTAATTTACCTACGGAATTATTTTTCGTAGGGAAATTACCGATGGAATAATTTTTCGTTGGTAATTTAACTACGGAAAATTATTTTCGTAGGTAATTTCCCGACGAAAATAGGATTCCGTCGGTAATTTACCTACGGAAGAAGGATTCCGTCGGTAATGTACCTACGAAAATGAATTTCGTTGGTAAATTTGGGCGGCAAATTTCCCTCAATTTTATATGACGAATTTATTATTCTGTCTCAAAATACATATTTTCAGACATTTTCCCTGCGAAAAACATTTTTCCATCGGTAATTGCCTACGATAAATTTTTCGTCGGTATTTGAGAATTTTCTTATTGTCATATTACACTATTTTCCTCTCTTGTTGAGCGAATAATAATAATAATAATAATAATAATAATAATAATAATAATAATAATAATAATAATAATAATAATAATAATAATAATAATGAAACATACCAGCATTAATATGTTATATCTAAACTTTTTTCTCGTTGGACAGAAGTGATTTCCATAAGAACATTTTAGATGCAATACAATTGCCAAGTCTCTCAAATATAACTTTCATAAGATATAGAGCAAAATTGAATTTAGCCATCAATTTCTTAAATATTGGAAAAGAATTGATCATCGTGACAAAGTTAGTCTTACCTAAGTCTGATTGCTAAAAAGTGTGCCCAGTTAGGACACACATTTAAGATGAGTCTCCTATTTGAGTGTGAGGGAAGGACTATGATCAACCAGAAACCCCCTAACTAAAATAAGAACATCAGACATTTTATCCAACTTGCAAAAGTATAAAAAATCTGACTTAAATTACTTAAAGAGAGAGGGAAGATAATTTACCTAGAATGTCTAGCTCCATAGAATTCGGTGATGTATCAGAATTAATAGAATGCTCCATTTGTCTAAGGTCTTATATTGTGCAATTCGGTGATCCAATAACCATAAAAAAATAAAATTACAATATCAACATAGTAGTGATAAGTGCACGGGAGATAAAGATGATGGTGCTTTCTTCCTTTCAATTTATAGAGCAGCAGCGATAAAGTCGTGTCACACAGGTACATGATTGATGAACACTTTTGCCAAAAAATATTGGTCGTTCAGTTTAACTCAATATAATTGTTAAACTGACAAAACTAAAATCATTTAGAGGAGAAGGTAACCTACAATAAGAAATAGAAAACTAACCAAACTAACAAAAAGAAGGCAAGACCCTCTATTGCAGTCTCAAAATGGAATCAATAAACACAAGAAATAGATTTTATTTCATAAGGAAAATCAAATGCAGAATCAAGGAGAACAAACTCAGATCTAAGTATTTTTCAGTAGATTATATTGCTAGTGTTCATATTGTTGAGGTTAAAACCCTAACAATAAATATCAAGATAAAATTCCAACTTCACGAAAGAAAAAAAAATTAAAAAAAAATCCAGTAAAAGTACCTTTTCTAATTAAAAGGAGATGTGTTACCTGATTTATGAAGAATCAAAGGAAATGTTGGGAGCGAATGCACAGGGAAGAAGTTTGGATAAGAGAATACGTTCTCGCATTGCTTTTTTTTTTTTGTAAAAAGCTCAACCAGTGGAAAAAAAAAAGTGTTTGTCTTAAGCCAAAAAGAGGTTAACTCACTTCATTCACCAAGCAAATGATCTTCGCTTCACGGGAATAAGAAAAAGTAAAAACAACCATCTCGCCTTTTCCTTTCTTCGGTGATACCTTTTTCTATCCAAGGGATGGGGTTGGAGTGTATATCTCTTCCACCATTTGTGGCAGCAACCTACTTGATTTTGGTGTTTTAGAATGAGCAAGAGAATTACGTGTTGTTTTAGAACAAGCCAAATGGGACTGTGGTAAGGTGGCGAGGGGGCGGCGAAGGTAGCGGGGTAGAGGGCTAAGGTTTTCTTAAGGTTATTACAACGAGGGAAAGAAAACGAGGGGTAGAGAGAGAAGGAGGATGGGGAATAATAGCAAACTGGATGGAGTTTTGGAATAATGGCGTTGTATAATAGAGTTTGCCAATTTTAGTCCTAGCAATTTTTTCCAGAGAAAATATCCTAGCTAATATAGTGTTTTATGAGGATAGCTTTTCTAGCTAATGGTTGTATAATTGTACCCGTATGTATTGTTATTGGCAAAAATTTAAACTCTCGCTATTATAGTTAGTGAAAACTTAAACTCTCGCTAATTTAGCGATAATATTTTTTCTCGCTAAAGATAAAATAATGGTATACACCAACCTTCATTGTTGATAGCGAGGATTAGAGTTATCGCTAATTTTGCAAGAATATTTTCCTTTACTAATGGTCACATGATTGTAAAGACCAACATACATTACTTTTAGCAAGGATAATTGCTCTTGCAAATTTAGTGAGAATGTGTGCTCTCACTAATTTAGTAAGAAAATTTTTCCTCGCTAATGATCCACATTGCTATTGGCAAGGCTTAGAATTCTCTCTAATCTAGCGAGAACATTTTTTCTTGCTAATGGTTACATATATGCCTTTATTACTATTAGCGAGAGTTAGAGCTCTCGCTATTTCACGAGAAAATTTTACCTCGCTAATTGTCACATATATGTCTATATTGCTATTAGCAAGGGTTATAGCTCTCACTAATTTAGCGTGGTAATTTTTCCTCACTAATGGTCACTTAATCATGTCTACCTTACAATTAGTGAGGGTTAGAGCTATTGCTAATTTAGCGAGGACAGTTTTTCTCGCTATTATAACGAGGATTTACTCTCTCTCTAAATATATAAGTTTTGTTGTCTTTTAGCCTCGCCAATTTCTCACTAAATTTTATGCCAAAATTTTGGCATCTAAAATTAGCGACAAAATTTCAATATTCTTGTTAAACTGTTGCAATATATGTTTCCATACATGCCCTCACCAATATTTGCAACAAAATTCATTCCCTCCCTGTTGCAATTTTATCACTATATCATCGATTTAGCAATGAATTTTTTGGTCCTCGCTAAATTTTGTTGCTATTCTGTATTTTTTGGTAGTGTTAGTTTGGAGAAATTACATCTCTATTGTTATTTATTTTATATTCAATAAGGGCTTATTATTCATTTAATTAAACTAATTGAAATTTTTAAATCCGTAATTGTTTGGTGAAGTCAATAACTAGTATTTAGTATAACTATATTGAAAAAGGTTGTTGTATTAAGTGAATGCATGATTTGTTTTGAATTAATCTCTCTAAGAAGTTGGTTGGCTTTGGTCAGGTATTTTTAATTCATAAAACTGTCAATAAATTGAATTATTTTGCTTGTAAAGTGTTATTTATTGGTTAATTAGGATTAATTATAGTCTTACTTAATTACCTTATTAATACGAAAAAATTGGTTGGTAGCGCGAAGCCGAAGACTATAATCGGTGTATTACATGATTTTAAAGTTATTCTTTTATCCGTGATTAGTAAAATTGAATTTTTTGCCAGAGCTGTCTTTAATCGGAGTTTTTCATTATTAATTTCATCGTTAATTATTTTTTACATTATTTTTATTATTATTTTAAGTCTATCTTTTAAGTTATTAATTTACAAAACCCCTATTATTTAGTTTTAGTTTGTTAATTTTTTAGTTATTTAAAAATTAAAATTCGACCAATCCCTATAAACTCAATCCTGCTTATCACCCATTACAAGTTAATTTTAAACAATAATTTTATTTTTGGTAGTTTCTGTTAGTGTAAGCCCTAGCCCCAATACCTTGTAATAAAACACTTAGTTAATAAAATGAGGCATTTGTTTTATCTTTTGTATTCCTGTGCATGTCAATTGATAAAACTATCCAAGAATGTCGTTTCGGTTTAAGTTATCATGTGTGAGACACATGGATTGTAAGACCTTGAAACAAATGGGACTTCATTCTAAATATCCCTAGTCAGTCATTGTTATGGGAATAACAAATGAATTAAGACTAGTATGCTCTCTTTGATATTATGAGTTCTGTCTTACGGATCATTAGGACAAGAGTGTCAATCAGAGATCATAGATACATGTTAAAGAACATGGTATCTGGATTCGATCCGCTCATGAGAACACTACATGGTATAAGTCATAAGTGTTTCTCATATGCAAGTTTTGTATCGGAGTTCTTAGACCTGAAATCTCTATGAAACTCTTTATGAATTACTGTGTACTTTGACATATACCTAACGTGCTCGTAACAGAGTGACAAGTACGGGTATGATTGGGTATGCATTGATTCATGTTAGAGAGCATGAGAGAAGTGAAGGGATTACCCCTCTCAATAAGAGAGAAAATATCATCGGCCACTTGATCAGTGAACTGAGAAGTGTATGGCCATACCGAGATGAAATAATGAGTAATCATTATTTATCTGAGAGTTCAGTGTCACTGGAATATCAAGAAAGGAATTAATATATATAAGGATGACTAGTTCCATGCCTTATATTAATTCTGATATTTATGGGTAAGGGACTATGCAAAATTGCATTAGGTCACTAAATGCCATATGCATTTTCATTTAATTTGGAATGCTATAATATCTTGCTAGAGAATATATATAGCCTTTGAATTAATTTATTAATTCATTGCCAACATTAAATGGACCTATAGGATCGCACACAAAGCATTGGGCTTAAAATACTTAAATTAAGTATTGGGCATTAATTTGGGCTTTTAAGTAAAGTCAAATTAATGTATGTAATGGGTTATAAAATTGCTATTGGGCCTTGGTCCATGAGAGAGAGAAATTCAGCCCACAAGGTTTAATTTCAATTAATTAATTATATTACATTAATTAAGTTAATTGAATATTAAAGCCTAAAGGAATTTAAATTAAATTAAATCACTTATATATTTAATGATGTGGCCGAAATTCCAAGAGGGAAATCAAGGAATTTCGCCACATGCTATATATTTAAATTAAGTGATTTTATTTATTTAAATGTCTTATGTTTTATTTCAAATTTGAATTTAAATTCAAAGGAGTTTAATTCAAAATATATTACTTATCTTTAGGAAGTGATAGAGTTTGAATTAATTATCTTAGGATGGTTGAATTCAGGTCAAAGACTTGCCAAAGGATAAGCATATATATTAAAAAGAAATAAAACCCTAAAGAACTAAGTGAAGTTGGCGTGAAAAAACCCTAGTTTTATTCTAGTTTTTGCGTGAACTCTCTCTCTCTCTCTCTCAATTCTTTTGGCCCAATTTTTCACAAGGAGAAAGGTTTGTTCCTTATTCTCTTGTGTTATTGGATAGAAATAGCAATCTAAAGAAGTACGAAATCAAATTTTGTAGCTTCAAACTATAGCCATTACACAATACTTAAAAGAGAGCTAGCAATCTCGATTTTAAGCCGACGGTGCAATTGTGTGTGTGAGAATAGAGGGAGTGGCATAAAAGGCTATTCCTTGGCATTGGTGATTGAGATCTAAGGTGGGCAAAGTCATCTTAGTTGGTGGCCATCACCGAAATCAATATCTAAAAGGCATCTTAACTTGTAAGTTCTACAACCTAAAATTGCATGTTTTCGTTCCTAGTTTTGGATATGTATGGTATGTATGATAAAAATTTTTATTTTTCCGCTGTGCTATCATGATTATCATACCATGTCATATTCCATCAGTGGTATCAGAGCCTAAACATGCTTATTTTAGTGCTTTAGATGCATGAAAAAATTAATTAAAAATCGTCATTATGAAAACATGCAAAACTGAAATTTTCTGTTTTGAGTTTTTTGCATTGTTTTGGTATAAAAACGATTTTAATTGATTAGATAGGTATTATAATTAATATGACATGTTAATATACTGTCCTAAGATGTTATTAGGGCTGGTAATGGTCGGATTTAATTATTTATACCTGATGGTACATGTTAATTATGAAACTAGGTGCTAGTTGGCATGTAAATTGCTAGTTTAACAACTAGTTTTCAAAATTAAATGTAAAATTGATTTTGGCATGCTTGTAAGTGATTTTTAAAGATTAAATATCAGGTCTGGACATATTTTAAATTTGGTTTTAATTCTGGTCCATGACAATTTAATTGATTAATTTCAAAATCACTTAAAACAATGACTAGTTTGTGTTTGTTACATGTTTAATCAACATTGTTTGCTTTGTTTTGATTAAAATGGTAAAAACACATTTAGATTAAAATGGTATAGAATATTAAATCAATATTTATGGACTTATTTAGATTATTAAATGACTCATAAAATTGATTTGAATGTTTGTGCATTTTATGGCATTACATAAGCATTAAACAACTAGTTTTGTTGTTTGTTTGTTTGTTTTTCCATGAATGCCGTGTGTTATTATATGTGTTCTTCATGATTTTATTTTTAATTCATGTTAGCACATATTATATGTATTTTTAATGTTTATGGGCTGTATGACATAAAATTAAAAATGGCAAAATTGGAAATTATACTAGAGTTGATTTATAGCACAAATCTAACTAGTTTGTGTTTTGGGCTTTTAAGAGAACTTATTCAATAAGAGGATTTAGTCCATTGGGCTTTGGCCCAGGCCCATCATGGGGTCATCTCTTAAAGGTTCAAGTACACAATTTCCATTAATGGGCTTGACTAAATTAATTAAAATTGGACTTTGTTTGATCCATGAATGCTATGTATATTTATTTGCTTGTTTGGTGTGATGAATGGATATGCATGGTGCATTCATGGGCCCTGGGTTTTTGTAATTAAATATGGCCTACGTGCCATTATATTTTATTGTAAAAAGTTTCATTTATTTCTTAGAATAGAATTTATTTGAAGACTTTGTAAATCAAGACGAAGCCCACCGGAGTGGAGAAGCCCAACTCGAAGATTCTTATGTAATAGTATAGAATCTTAGTTGTAGGTTTTTGGGCCCATGTTTGTCACGCTTTACTTTATGCAATCATATATATATGCATGCTATGTATGGATGACAAAGCGTATGCCATGTAAGCCGTAATAAAATGAATCCCTAAAAATAGTAAGTCACAAAGTTGCCTTCCTAATTCGAAACATGTCAAGGCATCGATCATCGGTTACTTAGACTAGGAGTCCTAGATGCGCCCGATTATCTTTGTGAGGCATGGGTTGTGAATGTAGGTTGGACTTAACATGGAATGGGATGCTCGGACCTAAGCAACTAATAAATGGGTTTGTGCTATAACATCTTAAGATGTTAGCCCATTTGATCCAAGAGTCATGTACGAGACATGATTGGAGTTTTCCTACCTAAGTAACTTAACTTGTTAGGTGTACAAGCTCAGCTTGACTAATAAGTTGTTGTGAAAAGTGGATCTTGGCCCACATTAAATCACTAACGCGAATTATTTAAAGGGATATTAATTCGGTTTGTGGGATCATAAATAAGACCTCATTTAATCTTGCTAAATTTTATTGTAGATTGAAAATGGCATCTTCAAACAACAATTTCTCATTGCGATCGGTTCTTGAAAAGGACAAATTGAATGGCACCAATTTCATAGACTGGTCTCGAAACTTGAGAATAGTTCTTAAGCAAGAGAAAAAGTCATATGTTTTGGATGCACCCTTGCCTGAAGAACCAGGAAGGAACGCCTCTGCGGTTCAAAAGGAAACTTTTGAGACCAAGAAGAGCGACTCCAATGATGTGACCTGTCTGATGTTGGCCACTATGGTGCCTGACTTGCAAAAGCAATTTATGGACCAAGAGGCTTATGCGATCATGGTGCACCTCAAGGAGATGTTCCAAGAGCAAGCTCGTCACGAGAGGTTCGTGACAATAAAGGCCTTAATTTCTTGCAAGATGGCTGAGGATACTCCTGTTAGTACCCATGTACTTAAGATGAAAGGGTATCTTGATACTCTTGAGAAGCTTGAGGTACTAGTGCCAAAGGAATTAGCCACTGACTTGATCTTAGGATCATTACCTGCTGCTTATGATCCATTTGTGATGAATTATAACATGCATGCAATGAACAAGTCAGTCACTGAGCTTCATGGGATGCTTAAGAATGCTGAAGAGAACATTCGAAAGACCAATCCCGTACTAATGGTTCAAAAGGGAATTAAGAAGGGACCTGCTAAGGGAAAGGGAAAGGGAAAGGCAAAACCCAAGTCAAGTGGGAGTGCACCTCAGGCCCAATCCAAGCCCAAGGCGCCAAAACTCAAAGAGAGTGAGAGCACTTGCTTCCATTGCAACAAGATAGGGCATTGGAGGAAGAATTGCGCTCTCTTCAAGGAAGAACAAAAGAAGAATGGAGCCAAGGCGTCCAGTTCTGGTATTTTTGTTGTTGAAATTAACCTTTCTATTTCTACCACTTGGGTATTGGATACCGGTTGTGGTTCTCACATTTGTTCAAATGTGCAGGGGCTAAGAAATAGGCGGTTACTTGGGAAGAATGAAGTGGACCTCCGTGTGGGGAATGGAGCACGAGTTGCTGCCATGGAGATAGGCAACTATCACCTCACTTTACCTTCCGGACTTTGTATTGTTTTGAATAATTGTTATTATGTGCCTGCTATGAGCAGAAACATTATTTCAGTTTCATGTTTGGATAATGATGAATTTGATTTTGTTATTAAAAATGGCAATGCTCATATTCGTCGCGAAGGCATTTCTTATGGCAATGCCATGTTGCAAAATGGCCTTTATATCCTTGATTTACAAAACAAAGAGTCCATATACAACATTAATACAAAGATGGTTAAATCAAACGAATTAAACCCTACTTACTTCTGGCATTGTCGTTTAGGACATGCAAACGAAAAACGTATTTCAAGACTCCACAAAACTAGAGTGCTTGGGTCATTTGACTTAGAGTCTTATGACACATGCGAGCCATGTTTGCATGGAAAAATGACAAAGAGTCCTTTTATCAAGAAAGGTGAAAGGACTAATGGCTTATTGGAACTAATACATACCGATATTTGTGGACCATTAAGTACACAAGCTAGAAGTGGTTTTAGCTACTTCGTGACTTTCACAGATGACTTCAGTAGATATGGCTATGTCTATCTAATGAAGTACAAGTCTGAAACTTTTGAGAAATTCAAAGAGTTTAAGAACGAAGTAGAAAACCAACTTGGCAAAAGTATAAAAGCCATTCGATCAGATCGAGGTGGCGAATACTTAAGCCAATAGTTTGATGATCATCTAAAAGAGTGTGGTATTATTTCACAGCTCACTCCTCCTGGAACACCGCAATGGAATGGTGTGTCCGAAAGGAAAAATCGAACTCTGTTGGACATGGTTCGATCTATGATGAGTCAAGCTAATCTTCCTATCTCTTTTTGGGGTTATGCATTAGAAACTGTTGCGTTTCTATTGAACCGTACTCCAACTAAAGCAGTTGAGAAGACACCATACGAGGTATGGACTGGAAAAGAACCCAATATGTCTTTTCTCAAGATTTGGGGCTGTGAAGCACATGTTAAGAAATTAACATCTGACAAACTAGAGTCCAAATCGACTGTCTGCTTGTTTGTGGGTTATCCCAAAGAAACAAAGGGATACTACTTTTACTCACAAGTCGAGAACAAAGTATTTATTGCTCGCAAGGCTGTTTTCTTGGAAAAGGAGTTCCTTCTCAAGAAAGACAGTGGGAGTAAAGTAGAACTTGGAGAAATTCAAGTGCCACAAGCTCCTATAGAGGATGGATTGGAAATGGGATCAAGTTCACAACCAGTTGTGGAACAAGAACCCATTACATAAGTACCTAGAAGGTCTGGTAGGGTACGTCAGGAAATTGAGAGATATGGATTTCTAATCACTGACAGTGACACTATTGAGTTAGTATATTGTGAGGATCCTACTACCTACCGAGAAGCTATTGAAAGCCCAGACTCGGATAATTGGCTAAAAGCCATGAAATTCGAGATGCAATCAATATACGATAACCAGGTTTGGACCTTGGTTGATCCACCAGAAGGTGCTAAGGTAATTGAATGCAAGTGGTTATTCAAACTAAAAGCTGATAAGACCTACAAAGGTAGACTAGTAGCAAATGGTTTTCGACAAACTCATGGTATAGACTATGACGAGACCTTTTCGCCTGTAGTCATGCTCAAGTCCATTAGGATCTTGCTTGCCATAGCTGCATATCATGATTATGAGATATGGCAAATGGATGTCAAAACTGCTTTCCTCAACGGAAATTTACTTGAGGATGTGTATATGACACAGCCTGAAGGTTTTATCAATCCCAAGCATCCTAAGAAGGTATGCAAGCTTCAAAAATCCATTTATGGATTAAAGCAAGCATCCCGAAGTTGGAATCTTCGCTTTGATGAGGCAGTCAAAGAATTTGACTTCATCAAGAACGAAGATGAGCCTTGTGTGTACAAGAAGGTTAGTGGGAGCATAGTAGTGTTTTTGGTCCTATATGTGGACGACATCCTTCTCATTGGGAATGACATTCCAACATTGCAAAAGGTTAAGCAATGGTTGGAAAAATGTTTCTCAATGAAAGACTTAGGTGAAGCCGAGACAATACTTGGTATTCGAATCTATAGAGATAGATCGAATCGGCTTTTGGGACTAAGTCAAAAAAAGTACATAGACAAAGTACTAAAGCGTTTTAGTATGGGAGACTCAAAGAAAGGGTACATACCTTTGGCTTTGGGAGTTCCTTTGACTAAAGAACAGTGCCCTAAAACCAAAGAGGAAAGGGACAACATGAGTAGAATCCCATATGCATCTGCTATTGGATCTATCATATACGCTATGTTATGTACTAGATTGGATGTTGCTCATGCACTGAGTATAACCAGTAGGTTTCAGCAAGACCCTGGTGAGAAGCACTGGTCTGCTGTAAAAAGGATTCTGAAGTACCTGCGAAGGACTAAGGATCACTTCTTGGTGTATGGTGGTCAAGAAGAGCTCGTCATACAAGGTTATGCTGATGCTGCTTTTCAGACCAGCACTCAGGATTCTAGATCGCAATCTGGGTTTGCTTTTATTTTGAACGGTGGTGCTGTCAGCTGGAGAAGCTCGAAGCAAGAAACCGTTGCCGACTCAACTACAGAATCTGAGTATATTGCAGCAAGTGAGGCTGCAAAAGAGGCTGTTTGGATTAAAAATTTCATTTCTGGATTAGGAGGGGTCCCAAGCATCCTAGATCCATTAGAAATTTTCTGTGACAATAATAGAGCCATCGCACAGGCCAAGGAGCCCCGGTCACACCAGAAATCCAAACACATACTCAGGAGGTACCACCTGATCAGAGAAATCATTGATCGTGGGGACGTCAAGGTTAGCAAGATAGCAAGTGAAGACAATGTAGCAGATCCTTTGACGAAACAGTTACGTCCAAATCTGCACGAGGCTCATTTGAGAGCATTCGGTCTTAGAGCTATGCCCAATTGGGACTAGTGCTAGTGGGAGATTGTTAGTGTAAGCCCTAGCCCCAATACATTGTAATAAAACACTTAGTTAATAAAATGAGGCATTTGTTTTATCTTTTGTATTCCTGTGCATGTCAATTGATAAAACTATCCAAGAATGTCGTTTCGGTTTAAGTTATCATGTGTGAGGCACATGGATTGTAAGACCTTGAAACAAATGGGACTTCATTCTAAATATCCCTAGTCAGTCATTGTTATGGGAATAACAAATGAATTAAGACTAGTATGCTCTCTCTGATATTATGAGTTCTGTCTTACGGATCATTAGGACAAGAGTGTCAATCAGAGATCATAGATATATGTTAAAGAACATGGTATCTGGATTCGATCCGCTCATGAGAACACTACATGGTATAAGTCATAAGTGTTTCTCATATGCAAGTTTTGTATCGGAGTTCTTAGACCTGAAATCTCTATGAAACTCTTTATGAATTACTGTGTACTTTGACATACACCTAACGTGCTCGTAACAGAGTGACAAGTACAGGTATGATTGGGTATGCATTGATTCATGTTAGAGAGCATGAGAGAAGTGAAGGGATTACCCCTCTCAATAAGAGAGAAAATATCATCGGCCACTTGATCAGTGAACTGAGAAGTGTATGGCCATACCGAGATGAAATAATGAGTAATCATTATTTATCTGAGAGTTCAGTGTCACTGGAATATCAAGAAAGGAATTAATATATATAAGAATGACTAGTTCCATGCCTTATATTAATTCTGATATTTATGGGTAAGGGACTATGCAAAATTGCATTAGGTCACTAAATGCCATATGCATTTTCATTTAATTTGGAATGCTATAATATCTTGCTAGAGAATATATATAGCCTTTGAATTAATTTATTAATTCATTGCCAACATTAAATGGACCTATAGGATCGCACACAAAGCATTAGGCTTAAAATACTTAAATTAAGTATTGGACATTAATTTGGGCTTTTAAGTAAAGTCAAATTAATGTATGTAATGGGTTATAAAATTGCTATTGGGCCTTGGTCCATGTGAGAGAGAAATTCAGCCCACAAGGTTTAATTTCAATTAATTAATTATGTTACATTAATTAAGTTAATTAAATATTAAAGCCTAAAGGAATTTAAATTAAATTAAATCACTTATATATTTAATGATGTGGCCGAAATTCCAAGAGGGAAATCAAGGAATTTCGTCACATGCTATACATTTAAATTAAGTGATTTCATTTATTTAAATGTCTTCTGTTTTATTTCAAATTTGAATTTAAATTCAAAGGAGTTTAATTCAAAATATATTACTTATCTTTAGGAAGTGATAGAGTTTGAATTAATTATCTTAGGATGGTTGAATTCAGGTCAAAGACTTGCCAAAGGATAAGCATATATATTAAAAAGAAATAAAACCCTAAAGAACTAAGTGAAGTTGGCGTGAAAAAACCCTAGTTTTATTCTAGTTTTTGCGTGAACTCTCTCTCTCTCTCTCTCTCTCAATTCTTTTGGCCCAATTTTTCACAAGGAGAAAGGTTTGTTCCTCATTCTCTTGTGTTATTGGATAGAAATAACAATCTAAAGAAGTACGAAATCAAATTTTGTAGCTTCAAACTATAGCCATTACACAATACTTAAAAGAGAGCTAGCAATCTCGGTTTTAAGCCGACGGTGCAATTGTGTGTGTGAGAATAGAGGGAGTGGCGTAAAAGGCTATTCCTTGGCATTGGTGATCGAGATCTAAGGCGGACAAAGTCATCTTAGTTGCTGGCCATCACCGAAATCAATATCTAAAAGGCATTTTAACTTGTAAGTTCTACAACCTAAAATTTCATGTTTTCGTTCCTAGTTTTGGATATGTATGGTATGTATGATAAAAATTTTTGTTTTTCCGCTGTGCTATCATGATTATCATACCATGTCATATTCCATCAGTTTCGACACCAATTAAGCAAGATCTACACAAGGCATGTTTTAAAAAATTAAAATTCGACCAATCCCTATAAACTTAATCCTGCTTATCACCTGTTACAAGTTAATTTTAAACAATAATTTTATTTTTGGTAGTTTCGACACCAATCACTTAAGCAAGATCTACACAAGGCATGTTTCCCTCTTAGTGAAAATATGTATTAGATTTGCTGTCAGAAGTAGGACTATTAGATTGTAAACTGGCGGATATTTCTATTGTCGAGAATCATAAATTTGGGGAATGTTCAAATCATTTGCCAACTGATAAGGACAAGTACCAAAATCTAATTGGAAAGCTTATTTGCTTATCTCATATGCACGCCTAGATATTGTTATGCTGTGAGCATAGTAAATCAATTGATTCACAACCCCAGGGAACATCAAATAGAAGCTGTAATCTGAATTCTATGATATTTAAAATCTTTTCTTGAAAAAAGGCACTGACAGTTTACAAGAATAATCATCTAAACTAAACATAGGGTTTTACAAATGCAAATTGGGCATGTAATATTTTTGATAGAAATTTTACTTCAGGCTATTTCACTTTTGTAGAAGGAAAACCTATTATATAGAGGAGCAAGAAAAAAATGGTTGTAGCTTTATCTAGAGCTTAAGCAGAGTTTGGAGAAAATTATTTTTGTCAAAGAGTTTCAAGAAATGGCTAAAGGTTTATGTGAACTTCTTTGGCTCAAAAGATTGGTAAATGAAATTAGGTTTGCTTCTAACTCGGAAATGAACCTGTTATGCGACAACTAGATAACTATTAATATTTCTCATAATCCAATCCAACATTATTGGACTAAACATATGTTGAAGTGGATCGGTACTTTATCAAACAAAATTTTGATGAAAAGATAATTCGATGTTCATTATAAATTCAAAAAATCAATTGACAAATATACTTACAAAAGCCCTCTTCAATAAGAATTTTCACAACTCACTTGATAAATTGGGCATTATAGCCATGTGTGCA